>CAAKMY010041171.1:0-22985 GCA_901111285.1 Corrigiola litoralis
GGAGGGGGGCGGGAGGGGGGGGGGGTGTGGGGCGCAAAGGAATGCAACTATGAAACATGTAGGGGGACCAATGCTCTTCAAAGGCATTAGGGGAAGATGCTCTGTAAATCCAATTTCTTTGGCACCAAAAAAAAAAAACACCTATAAAGGATCTTCTAAGACCGGTACTTAGAGACGACAGACCTATTGGTATGTTTGAAGCTAAAGGAGAGGGATTTAGTTTGGTTCACAGGAGATGGTCCTGTTTTGCCTAACAGCTGCATTTGCAGGGATAACTTTGCACTTTCTATTCCAGGATAGATGTAAGGTTTGTCAAAGAGCGATATCAATTCACCATCACAGTGAAAATAGATGTATCCATTAACTAAAGCCAAAATCCCTAGTATCTATAGTTTCCATTCGAAAGTGAGGTAAAATAGGAGGTTATTACTTGTAGGTCCCAATGGCCATATTGTAGTAGGAGAAAAGAAGAGAGAATCCGTTGTTGATTGTGGGAGTTGGCAAAAGTAATGATCATCAAAAACAAAAAAAAAAACAAAAAAAAAACTGGTAGCAGAGGAGAAAGAGGTAAGTTGAGTGAATAGCCCAGAAGTCTGCTGAAACTCAACAATTAGGGGTAGATGTTAAGCAAAGCCCACATGGATAAAAGAAGTGAGGACAAACTATTGAGTATTAACTCATAACGATAACTCAACTAGGTGAAGGGAATGTAAGGATATTATCATGTGGTAAAGAGACCAGAATAGTAGCCGGCTCAACCTGTACCATCAAATGGTGGAAGGCAACAATTGAAGTAAGAATTCACTACACGAACTTCCAAATTGCAGATAAATCATAATTTTTGCCTGTCTTAAAGGATGCTCAGGTTAAAAAGGACAGGTTGGTTTAATGGCTCTTCAATAAAGCATGAGCTCAAGGAAGTGAAAGTTCAGTTAATCGGCAGTGGCAGGAGAGTTACAGTATCGAGAAACTTGTGCTCAGGTGAATTTTTGCATCTGCAGGCCAAAAGAGAAAGAACTGACTAAGCAGAATTGGTGGAAAATCCATAATTGATGTTTGATACCGGGGAATACAGCTGTAATGAAAATTACACCAGCACCAGCATCTGAGCATTAACAGTAACAGCCAAAGACAGGCAACTTTCTCAGTTCAGAAACTAATGTATTAGGAGACTACCAGTAGTGGCCGTAGAGTACTAGTAACATTTTCACAACCTTTTCTCCCCTTCGAAATATCAATTGAGGAGTCCCAAAATTAAGAATTGAGCTTAAAGCTGTGATAAGATTTGCATCAGTGAAGTGAAATTTAAGATTGAGGATCACCCACTATCATGTTACCCATAACTTCTGTAAAACATAACTAGAAATTTCCCTCCACCAATACCCACGCATAAAACTGATATATCTCTTCTCCCTCTCAAAAAATGACATTTAATTAATCACGGAGCGAAATATAACCAGCAAATCACTTCTGACTTTTGATTAATCAGTGAACACCATCAAAAGCCATCAAACTTATCTTGTGATTTTCCTAATTTTCCTGAACTTGTACAACAACAAAAACAACCAACTAAAGAGAGAAAGTAACCACAGAAACAAAATTGGTGAGAGAAACAGGGAAGGTGGCTAATGGGAGTATAACGAAACCGGTGATAAGAGGTCACCGCGATTATATAGCTTGACAACAAGCTACTTCTATGACAGGAAAGACTAGTTCCAACAGGTCACCACGGTAATGATTTATAGTTAGAGATGAATCATCGTATGAAGATTTACAATCTTCTTTGCCCAAGACACCAAGTGTCGTTATAGAGCGTTCCCATAGAAATAAATAGACTTAGGCAACCTTATAGCTTTACTATTAGTTGGTAATTTTTGGTCTGGGCGACCAGTAAATGCAAAAACAAAAGGACATAAAGTCACTCATGCAATGAAGTTTCTGCTCGATATGGAATCTAAAAGCTGTCATAAAAAAATAGAATATAGATCTTCGCAGCCTAAAGAAGTATCAAATCTTTTTCGAACGCAGCCACATCTTGCGGAAAAAGCGTGCCCATTTGTTGCAGATAGAGTGGTGACTTAGAGGATACACAAGTTAGTGTTGATATGATTCATCATTCTGATAAGATAGAAGCCTAAGGGTACTCACACAAGTGATGCAATTAAGATAGATTAATTGCAGCAACATCACTGTAAAAATAATTTAGTGTATATACTCCAGACTCCATCTGAAAATTTGCAGCAGCATGAAAGTAATACGATATCCTCAGAAAGAGATTTTCAGTTCTGTATCAAGAAGGTGTATGGATTTCATCAAAGAATTTGACTTCTTTTGACAAAAAGCTGTTCCCATTTTATTTCTCCCTCATGTCGGGGAGGCGTGTCGTGACATATTTTAAGCAAGCCACTAGCCAATAGGCCTTAACAGAATAGTAATAAAGAATATAATAAAATCATTCTGAACTGTCTGGCTGCTGTTTCAGTGCAGAAGCATAGTAGAATACTATGATAAAGATACAATAATAGATCAAATAAACTCTTCAAGACTTCAACATTAAAAAGTTATCAACTACATCTTAATAATAACTTTATTTCATTAATAAGTCTCACTTCGAAACCATCTGGTCCATCGTCCCTTGTTGGAATAAAGTAATGAATTTTAGAGTTTGTCACATCATTAATGCCAACTTATAATTCTTGCAAAACCAAATGACATGGCTTATTGTGCGCCAAGAGATTCAACATTAAAATTAAACAACAGATAAGATCAAGAATTAGGCTTTATCTCATACCTCAAATGGTATTTTAGAGGAGGAAGAGCATTCCATCTTCGTATCACAGTAGTCAGATGTTCCTCGAGCAACACACTTCAAAGAGTAAAGAAGGTAAGAATGTTGTCAATATGGAAACTAAAAAGTAAAAAATTATAAATGAGAAGCTTCAAAGACAAAAATGGGACATGATCAGCTGAATATTTAAATGACTAACTTAATCAAAAGAGGGATGAAAGCTGAGCAAGCATCATAGTTTGATATAATCGAGGTTGTTAAGCGTTGATATTGTGAAACACTTTCATTTACGTTAAGCGTTTCACAAAGTAAGATGACATTTTGCATGACAGTATTGGTGAAAGTTTTTAGGAAAATAACGTTTTAGTCAGTATAGGACAAGATAATTAAATGACAAGTTTAATGCTACAAGTTTCTACCCCATGAAAAAGGCAATCAACTTTCCTCCCATGGTCAGACAGATTTGGACCCTTGTGTTATTAGTTATATACTGCCATGTTATTTCAAAATTTCATGGCACCAGTTTTTTTTATACAGAAATAACTTGCGAACTTCAACATTTACACCCCTTCTAAGTAAAAGGAAGGAGCACATTAGCACTCGAACCCGGGAGGCTGGGATTGCCTGGGAATAGAAGATGCCATTACTACTGAGGCAGATTTTGTGAGGCTGGCGCCATGAGCAAATCCCCAAGACTACAATAAAGGAGATACTACATTAGCATATCAGTTATGTGCTCCTGAAAGTCAGATTTCCTTAGCGAAATTACCAAAATTTGATTGATTTTCATTTACTTGTAGTAGACCGAAGTAGACGGATAATGAAAAGAGTTTAGTATCTAAGTAGGAAGCACTTTTCAAAATGAACACACATCCCCCTATCATAGCTCCCCTTTTATCTGCAACAAATATCTTAAATCTCTTACATTGAGTTTCGAAGCAAAGTTTTAAGCTCTTGATAAATGTTCCTTCTGATGGCTAAGTGACATGAAACTCAAAAGGTTCATACATTCCAAAGTGTTAAAATCTTCAAATAAATTTTAGCCTGCTTTATCTGATATTGCTTCCTGTCATACTCTTAGCAAACTAAGTAGAAAAGACATGCAAAATCACTTAATGATTTACCTTACATTGAATTGGCTTGAGGTACAGCAACGAATGTTGGCTCGTAATGACTAGTTATTTTGACTTAAATCCCCTGATTTGCTTTTAATTTTACCTCGTATCTAGTGTTTTTTTTCTTTTTTAGGGAGGGAGTGGATGGCCAGGGAGGGACCTTTTCTAAACAATCAAAGAGCTCATTATCAAATATCCAAAAGCTTTCCCTTCTTGTTGATTACAAAAACGAATGGGATTCCTTCTACAAATTTGAAATACCAAAACTCCTATCATTTCAAAGTAAGCAAAAGGTAATATCAAATGTTTTGTTCTATATTAGCAGCCCAATTAGCAGTGTTTTGTTCGATGTGAATGAATGAAACTCAGGTTAATCCTAAAAAGCAGCACAGCAAGATAATCCAGATCAAGCTACTGGCGTCTTAGAGTGCGAAGCTTCCAGTCAAAAACGTTCTTCACACACTGAAGGTAGGATTATCTCTTCCTATGCTGATCGAATAAAAACAGAGAAATAGTGCTCCTATTCTTTCAGACAAGATTCTGAGATCAAGCCTATTTGTATAGCTCCTGACCCTCATCAGAATTTCCAGAATATGGGCTACTTCGACAATTGCTGCATACTCACATTTCCAATAAGCATAATTAAAATGTATCTAATCAACAAACTAATCTCCCATCCTATTAGTTCCCCTTGCTTTCTATGTATAATGGTAATGCCAGCGCACTTTCTCCACTGTTTATACCATCCTGCTACTAACATACTCTAATTTCTAATAAGTTTACTTTCTTATAGTAGTCAGTAGTGCAAAAAACTTGAATATATGACAGCTATTTTACTAAATAGAAGGGTTCAATGAAGAATATACCTGCTTCAAATTCTCTTCCCAAGTTCTGTCATCAGTTAACTTTCTTTTCTTGACCTCAAAAAGCAAAATCCATCTTGCTGCAACAATATTTTTCTGGCAAGAAGACGAACTAACTAATTCAGTCGACACTTCATACCATTATGGATCCACAGTGATAGCTTATTCAAACTGATGAAGTCAACTCTCACATTTCAAACAAGAAAAAGAAGTGCAAGAAAGAGATGAATTAAGATTTAGAACATTTAGGATTGATGCACCTAGAAGTGAGTGATGGATACATGCAAGACAGCAACAGGTCACAAAGAAGAGTAAGATAAGTTATACTGAAGTCACTAGCATGTTCTAGGATTGAGCTAAGCTGATTAACATTACCCTGTCTAGTCGTAGTCTTTCTCCTTTTGCCCAGTACTGGAAATATTTGCACATAAAAACACCAGAGTTCCTGTCAACATGCCGCTCTCGGTAATTTTTTACAATATATACGGTCCAATTGTCCCGGCTTAATTTCAGATTCCTGGTCATATATGCCAGCTGGAAACAAGCAAATCAGAAGAAGAATCACACTGCATTCTGTAGAGACCAAATATGGGAAACAGGAGACTGAGAGAAGTTCAGTCAATAGAGTCCTAGACACAATCATGGCTACTTTGTTATTAGAAGTACCAGAACAAGAACAGTCGAGCGATAAGAATCCATAGAGACTTCCCCGCTACAGGAATCCACAATGTAGAACTTCCTTTCCCTTACATGGGCAATGCATCCATAAAAGTGCTTCATGTGATATACAGCAGAAAAAATCTGGAATAGTAGAGTCATTCAGCACTTCAATACCAGTACCTCTACATTTTAAAAATTAAATGGAATGATACAGAGAAGGCCAACTTTTCAAACATGTTTCACCTTCTTCCACTGAGGGACATTCCTCTTCTCCTTGAAACTCAATCTATCACCATATGACTGCAGTATTTGATTCTGCAAATAGAAGTACGACCAAATTTTCCTTTCAATTAAGCAATGCGCGAATGAAATTGCTTGCTGTTCTCTTGGCTGTTTCGTGTGTAAAAAATAGAGGAAACTTTGAGGAAAACAAAGGATCTAACTCACAAAGGTCTTAGATGAAATGAAATGGAGCTCTTGATTATCCTTATAAGCTTCTGAAAGAAGGGTCACAAATTCATCCGTCACCTGTACCCATACAGGTATAATATTTATATATTGTTTAAAAATGTATCAGTTATCAAAGACCAAAATCAGTTGAACGACATATAAACTAATTACCGAAGTGGAAACGTCATCTTTGCCATCATTCTGCTCACTGGATTCATCTTCTGAAGACCTGCCAATGAAGTCTGAAATCTTCGTAAACAGTTCGAATACAGAAAGAAAAAGAACACGCAAAATAGATTTCTAAATTTGGACTTACAAGTGTAAGACTCTGATAGCCTCACTGACAATATCTTGTTTAATGTCAGAGTACATTTGATTATGGGCCTGAAATGAGAACATAATTACATAAGAAACCATATATATAGCCTGCTGACATAGTCTTCAAAATGTTATAAGGTGTTATGCAGCATCAGGGCACTTTACCTCATTCCAATTTAAGAATTTGAGATCATTGCAATTGATATCTTGGAATTCTAAGTTGTCTACTCTGCAAAGTAGATATGAGATATAAAAAACAATTTTTTTGCCATTAGAATTGCCATAATTTATTCAAAGAGATTACCCTGTGTTGTCTAACAAGAGTTTTCTCTTTTCTTCAAGTCCCTTCTCCACTTCTTCACCAAAAAATCTCACAGTTTTTTCCTGTCACGAACGATCACCCAGTGTTTCAGTAAAATGTACTGTAACATAAATAAGCTAAAACTAAAAAACCTTGTAAATATGCAAGTTAGTAAGTAATAAGTTGGTAAAATCAGGACATTAAGATATGGAGTCCGCTCTTTTGATGGCGGCACCTCTGCTTTTTCTTGAAGAAGCCCTTCAAGAATTTGCAAGATACCACCATAAAAACCCTTAGATTTGTGGCACTCGATCCGATTGGTTGCCCCTGTCACCTACAGTGAAACGAATTGGTAAGTACGATTATTTAGCGAAATTTGAGAGACATTAGTTGCAGACTTGCAGGGATAATGTTAAGCCATAAGAGGTTGCTCCAATTAAGTCATACAAAAGAAGAAAAGGCAAATTGCTTTGGATTTAAAGTGAAAATTATACAGGGAAAGGAGGAAGTGGAATTAGAAAGTAGAAACCATATCATTTTGAAGAAAGCACCTATGTACTTTGGCAGTAAAGAAAAGTAGATAGACTTGTAACATCAACTTGATGAAACACGACATTTAAAAGTACTTCCAGTGTGGTAAACAACAACACTCATGGAGGAAGATAAGATTTAATGGGTAAGCTTCTAGTATGCTTTTAACCATATCATTGGTATATGACTATGCATTAAACAAGAGCCATCATTCATGCCACACACAACTACAGTCTACTAGTAGTCTAGTACTAGCATATCAGCAAAGAAACCCAGTAATCCATCCCTATCCACAGTTTCCACATTATACCGATCCTAACCTTTTTTTAGCTAATTATTATAAGGATTTATGAAACCCAACAGTCAGTCAAAATTATATTTTTCCTTTTGATACTCAATCTTCAACCTCAGTTTGATTTCTCCATCTAAAAAGTCTTTTCTACAACCAATATATACTAAAGAGTGCCAGACTTGATTTTCCACTTAGGTTTCTCAGACAATATGGAAATATAACTACCTCAAAGTGATCATAAAAAACCAAGTTGTTACTGATTTCTTAAATATTGCAAACTGCTCCAGCACCAAATATTAAGTCACCCATATAACACATAACTCTAGCATCTCCTACTCACCATGAATGGGAATTTCTGGCAGACCATTGCCTCTTCCTATGGACAAACTCACAAACTAACCTTCTACAATGCAAAAAGATTATCACAAATCATTAGAAGAGACCGTCTACAATTATCATAAAGTAGACGAGTTCTTTACAGGTCAAATCAACTCAAACTTTCCATAAGCCAAAATAAAATGAGATACATATCTCTTTATTGGGCCAGCATGGCTCCGACAAAAGTAGACCGTCTCTCCCAAGACTTTCCGAAAGATTATAACTTTCTCCTCAACCAAAATACTCTTATAAAGACATCCAAAAAACCATATTGCAATAAACATACATGCATTTCATTCCAAAAATTCCATTCTTTCTACACAGCTACCAGTTAAAAACAAGTTCCACACACCCAACTAACAAAAGCTACTAACACAGCAGCACTGCAACATGCTACAGAACAAATTTTTACATAGTAACATAACATTCCAAGCCCTTAACTAAACTCAACACACAAAATATTTAGCACATTACTCATAATTCAATACTCATTGCATGAGATAAAACTTAAAAGTAGAAAGTTCCATCCTTTCTACACTTCCACAAATAGAAACAAGTACACACCTTCATTGTCTCTATATCTTCCATGTATCTTCCTATCTGTCACATAAACATGCAAGATTATAAGATTACATAAAATGGGTATTTAGCAAATATGTAAACGAACTTGAAAATATAATCATAATGCCATTTACCAAAGTTTTTAACTTCTTTTTTTTTTTTTTTTTTGTATGTGTGTTCTTTCTACCTTCGAAGTTTAAAACTTTGTGCGCTCTGATATGAATGCCTTTCTGCACTTTCTAAGACAAACAATGCACTTTATTTATTGTCTCCAATGCAGGTATATTTGCAGCCTTCTTTACTGCTGCATTTTAAATGTTACTCAACTATTTTATGGTGGAATAATAATAACATAATGGGTGTTTTGTTTTTATTATTTGACGACAAAAAGAGTCAAAAAGAAGTCGCATAGTTTAGTTGAAGTTAGCTCATGTTCGTACTACAGTTTAATAATGGCTTGTTGTAGTACTATTATGTCGTACTACAGAAAAGTATTTGGTCAACTCTTATTTTCAATTAGATTTTTATGAGAAAATAAAAATTGATCATACTATCACCTGCCTGTGAATTTACTTTTTAACGTTGAACCACGCACATGAAAACATTTTAGAGCTAACTACTCCTTCGTGTATCATAACCGATTCATCAGTGGATGTGTATAATTGGTAAATTATTAAATGGACTTTGTCTTTTTTTGTTGATAAGACAACAAAGAAACGTAAGAACTGTTAAAGTGGTTAATGACTGCTCTTAGCAATTATATGAAATTATGAATAGTTAGTCTAACAAATTGAGTAATATCTAATAAATTGAGTTAAAAATGTATTTGACATATGTGTAATTGGGCGGCCGTGTAATAGACTAAGTAGATCATAGGTGTGAAAGCCATAATAGAAATAGTAATATTTGAGCTATATATAGATGAGGGCAGTATGAAGTTTAGTGTATCAAGTGAGTTATTTTTTATTTGTATACAAAATGTAAGAGCAAGATAGGTGTAAGAGAAAATGTGAAGTATAAGAGTGATTATTTGTGTGTATTTGTGAGTTTGGTTGTAAGTTTATAAGATTATAAAGAGTTTGTGTTTGTGTTATTTGAGTTGTAGTATTTAACACGAACAACTCACGATATTAGAATCATTCTCTACTAGTGGTTGACCACAATCTTCAAGTTCAATAATCATGACATAAAATAACACAAGCGCGCTCAAGTCATATAAGAACTGTATTTATACAAGCTATTTACTCGAGAACAATCGATTATGGCAGGGTAATAGCTCAAAAGTTATCCAATTGGGTTGGCTCAACTGGTTAAGGTGGGAGGTGAGAATCCTCTTGGTCTCAGGTTCAAACCCTCTCAGGTTCAATTGGGTTTACCCAGAGCGCACCAAAAATAGCGGATGCGGGTTCCCACATTTCAATGAAAAAAAAAAGCCCAAAATTTATTTTTCATAGCCAGGGAATGAAATGACGCGAGAAGGATAATGTCACCCAAAAACCCAGTATCGGGCTGCAATATCGTAAAATCACTCCAAATTTCCATGGAAAGTGAACTAAACGCGACCTAAGAAAACAATCAATTATGCCACGGTAATAGCCCCTAGTCCTTTTTTTTTTTTTTAAAGGAATAGCCTCTAGTCCTACAAGGCTACAAGTATGAAAGATATCTTCATATTAAAATTTCTTGAATAGCCACGTATCTCCGAATCCTCACCTGCAATTCTGCAAGAACGAGAAATAACATTGCACGCTTTTGCAAGACAGGAGAATAATACGGAGTACGTACTCCGTATCAAAGAGAACAATAAGCTTCCGTTGATCTATAATGAAATAAGCTTGCACATTCGCATATTTGATTTTCGTTCAATATTATGCCAAAGATAAGATATCAACTGTGTGTGGATAACATCAGATCACACATCAGTAGTCGCAACCAATCTAAAAAACCAAGTCACAGCCAAAGTAGCAGACATAAAACAGCAGAAAGTGCACCTAAACAGAGCTGCAGCAACTAACGTAACTCAACTAGAACGGAAACCGAACAATGCCAAGATACATACAGCAGTAGCCAAAACACTGGCAGCATCAACGCAAACAGTGCAATAGCCATCTATGGCATTGGGAAGGAAAGACTCATCAGCGTAAAACTTACGTCTACCAAATACCAATTCAGTTTGAAGCTAAAGTTTGCATTTTGATGTGAAGAGGAAACAACAACGATTAGAAAGCTAAGCGACGATGTAAGAAGGATACTCCTGTATAGGTCATGATGCACGGTCAGGCACAAGCTCAACTGTTTATTTCTTGTAATTCATTTCGGGATTGTAATTACTTATAAATGTTCTTAGATATATAGAAAATAGGTTCGAGAAGTCAATTGAGGTGTAAACTGGTTGCAAGAGACTTAGGCTTAGGTTTGTTTGTCATCTGTTGACTTCATGTAAAGCTTCAAACATTGTCAATATACCCAGGAAGCAGCGCGCAACATCTGATGACAGAAACCAGTAGCAATACAGTTTTAGCCGAGCCATGCACCTGTCAAACAGTTCAGATTTATAAAAGAAAAAATCATCCAAGAAAGGGGGTAATTCCTGTTGCTTGGACCTAATTGAAGAATACAGATATGCTGCCAACATATAAAGCCTAAACGGAAAGGAAACAAGGCTAAAACAGAATCATAAGTCAGAACCACCCTGCAGTTTTGTGAGTGCAGTTTCATGGTGTTTTCCAACCTTCGCAGCACTGAAGTCGATGCATTTTCTGCACTCAATGTCTGACCAGTTTTGTAGGGGGATTCTATACAGATATTTTGGAGCTCTGACAGCATTAACAAAGCCAATGCAGAAGCAAGAAGAAAGACAATATCGTCAAACTCGATCAGGTTGCATGACTTGGAGAACTTTAAGCCAACCAAGGGTTCTGAAGACTGGGCAACAACTCAAATTAATAAGTTATGATCCTGAAGTGTCACATGCTCGGAATGTGAGGTGATAACAGAAATAACAAGAACATCATAACAGCTAGCAGGCTACTTCCAAAGGGTTGTGATCCTCAATTCCAAGGCTTTCATTTACGAGACCATAGAACATGATTGGCCAAGAAGGGGATGATGACCAAGATTTTGAAGCCCAGGAAGAAGGTGTTGACTGGATTAATGTTTAAGTCATGGGCAAAAGAACTCACTCAAAGAAGAATGTGAAAAGTTGATAACTTCCTTCATTGAACTGACAAATACTCTGAGGATTCTAGTCTTGATAAGCAAGATACGATAATGATAGAAAAGTCGAATGAAGAGCCTAATTCTCATGCAATTTGATCTCCTGCAAACAATGGCATCATCCAGAACCAAGAGTCTAAAAGTACGACAAGAAAACAGGTTAGAAATGAACCATTTCTTTGTTCGATAATCCGAGTACGTGTGGCAGTATTTGTTAAGCGCTTGAAGGACTGTCTTGTGTGGTTTTAGTTGATAATTGGGGTGAAAGCAACTTACGAGTCAAGACCTATTCCTCCTATCTTCTGCAGCACTACAGTTCACCAAAAGTCCTCGCACTATAGCCAACCAGAACTTTATAACCCTGAATCTTCTTCTCTAAGTACGTGCTATTAATACGATTTAATGAGTCACTATATATTTTTCCAAGTGCTATATATTACTACTAAGTGCTCCTCTAAATCTGGATTTCGATAGTGATCTCGTAAACCTCAAGCATGACACAAGCTTGGGGAGTTGATTGAAAAAAGAAGTTTTTATATTCCATAATTATATTCTAACCGAGTCAGCGCCAAATGGCCTCTATTCAAAAGCAATGTTAAGTAGTAGCGGCGGAAATTAAGTTTTACACTCAAAGTAAATTAGTCGCTCTTTAGTTAGAGATGATCAGATGAAGTCCACATCTCGCTTTGCATCAGTAAGCATGTTGAGCACACAATCGCTTTAGTCCAAGGTCATGTACAAGAAATAGCATTGTTCCAAACTATATGCTGATTGAAGTCCATGAAAAACAGAAGTCATCCTTTCATAACTTATCAGTAGAGTTGGTTAAAGAAGTGGTGAGATTCCTATTAGTCTCAAATTTAACTTCTTGATAGAAGCAATTGAACTTATCATTATGTATTCTTGAGTTAGAGCGCGCCCTCAAAAGGGTATCAGTGTGGCTAACTTGACTGTGTGATTTACAGGTTATCGTATACGATAAGGTTTTGTCTGGTGCGCACCAAAGATATAATAGCTACGAACTTACCACATCATCCAATGTATAAAACTCATTAGTAGTGGTAGAATTAAGAAAAGGAAAGGAGGCAATAAGAAACATTGTACTACTCCTTAATAGTCTTCTACCGCTTTTGAAGTTTAGCTTAATTTCAAAAGGATTATAGTCATGTTGTGACAACTTTTGACTTTATACAGTTGCGTTGGTAGAATGGGAGGAGTTTGAATAAAAGAGGAGACAACAGAGAAAGTAAAACGACCCCATGATGAAATGGTTTGACCCAACTAAGAGTCCATTGTGGCCCAACCCAAGCACAAACATGAATGAGTCTTTGTTTTTAACGTAAATGATCCGGCACGTTAGCTATCTAAGCAAAAAATAAATGTTGGACTACAAGAGCAATAGTAAGTTCTCTTTTTTCTTCCCGAAAGCGCTCCAATTTGCATTTGTTTATGTACGTACCACAAAGTAAACAAATTATATACTCCACAGAGTGGGTTGTTGGTACTTTGGTGAGTGGAAAAATGGCCGAAAAATATGCCTCAGATTAACATGTTACTAGTATTTTCAAACTTTAGGGAGTGTGGAAATCAGATTAGCAAAGCAGTAGAGAGCGAAAACAAAGGCCAAATTAAAGGGCAGTGCCTGAGCTGAAGGTGACACCTCTTTGAACTAATCGAAAGTTACTCCTTGACTCCTTGTACTGCTCTCTTGAATTATGATCCCCTTGAATTCACCCTCCTATGCAAGATTTAGATCTCCACCTATAAAGTGTTAGGTACCGACCACTAGTAATAAGCAGGAATATACGAGTATACAGCTTGTTAATTTGCTGCACATTTAGAACTGGACTTTTTTTTTTTTTTGGTACAATAGAGGTGCAAGCCCCACGAACTGGACTTATAAATAGCAGTTGTTTATTATTATTATTATCATAATTATTGTTATTATACATAGAGAATTGAAGACTAACGCAATCTTGCCTAGTTCCATGCATAATATATACAGTACATTTTCAGCCTAACAGTGTCTTTAGGATAGGAGTAATTCAGTAATATTTATATCAGATGTCTCCGAAGAGACCAGTAATATTTATATCATTAGTCAGAACTCAGCCCCAACAAACTAATCAATCAGTGATAAGAAAAAGAATGTTAGGCCAATGTTTATTTATTTTGGGAAAATTAGAGGTTAATGATGAGCAAACTAGATTGTTCGTCAAAATGGCTGAGTTCAGCAAAGGTCTAGTACTACTTGAGAGAACTATAGCTAAATACTTCACATGTTAATTCGTTATAGGAACGATTGAAGAGAATAAGCCAAAACCATGCATGTGCTATATAGCTAGCTAGGCAATATATCAAATTTAAGAAGAAACTCTAACCAACAAAATACAAGACATATATGCATCCACGCTTGAGATAGTTATATGCAAGAGCCTTTTAATAGTGGAATACTGCGAATGAATAAGAAGCTATTTTTTCGACATATTAAAAGCATTTAAAAGTGTAATGAATCGCTATAATTTGTTCATTGCAATTTTTTTATCGTGAAAGATTCCTGACCTTGTACAGTACGGAGTACTTGTTTGTAGAAATCGAATCAGAACACTGATGAAAGTTCTCGATCTTACTTTATTTTATGTCATTAAAAATTTTGTTACCAAATTATAAAGCTCATACAATTCCTTCCCACGAAAGAGGAGGAAAAGACAAAAGGAGGCTAAGACTGCTTTACAGTGAATGTTGGTCTCATCATTTTGTACTTAGTCTTTTCTGTGCTTGATTATAGATGGTAAGTAAAACATACTTGTATATTTTTTTTATACATAAAGAATTTTATCATAAATTTACAGTTTTATAATTTTAATGGTTTCAATCAAACTGATGTAATATAGAATCAAACTGTATACAGTAATACTCCGTTTGTAACTCGTTCGTACGTAGCTAGGTTCGAAGTATATAAACCTTTGTGCTTAACAAAAACACCCAAGCAAACTTGGCTGTGAACTTTTTTTATTAGATCTGTTAGGTGAACTGGTCATCGATCACACATAAGATATCTTAGTCACTGCATGTTTTTACTAGTTTGAAAGACAGCTGAGTTTATTTATAATTCCATCATGAATTCGTGATCATCAAGTGGGTCTTATCAGTTATCACTACATTGCAATAACAGTTTCCAATTGACTATTGAATTGAAATTATCAAACTTGACTCTTCTTAATAAAAGACTAAACAATTCAGATGGAAAAGTCTGATTAAGATTTTCAAATGAAATTGCCAAAGGAGTCAGCAAGTCCAACATAAATACACAAAAGCAAAGACCTATAATATCCATGGTGTAGAGGGTGATTCTTATAAACAAGCACTAAAATTGTATGGGTCAGCAGATTATTCATTGATACCGTCTACGTAATTAGTATCTTTGGTGCCCTCAAGGAACGTACTCAATACTTAAGTACATACTTATACATTCCACTTTTGCATGTTGTGCGACCAAAATACAATGCACTCGTTGTAGCGCATACAACCTTACATGGCAACTAACAAGCTATGAATCTAAACTGTATGTTTTTGGTGCATATCAATCTGAACTCTATCGGGGCTATGCCCCTCTTTTGTACCAAAAACAATATGAACTCTATGATTTATCCTATATCTGATAATTGCTATTTATAACCTAATATGAAATAATATATATAAGATGAATGAATCTTCACCTTCCAACATTATGAAGTAGAGGAGAGGAAAAAGAATAAATAAATGTGCTTACAATATCTCATTGCTTATTTACATTAGAGTAACAAAAACTACAGTCAAACATACTATTCCCCATTGATCTAATCGTTGAGTTCGTTGGTCCCTCCACTAGGCGCAGATGGTGGTGTAGTTCCCTTAGGAAGCATATTCAGGTACACTGTTGATGACGTTCCGTACGTTCTTGGAGCTGGTTTATGTCCTAGCGTCGTCGTCGTAACACTCACTCTTGGATGTCTGTTGCTTGTCAAGGGTCTAGCATAAGACACGTCCAACATGATCATGAGGGCGAGTATAACCACTATGAGGCATTGTAGGTTCTTGTTCTTGAATCTTGCCATTATACTTCTTGAGATCAATCGTCGTCGCTTTCGAGTTTCCGCGGATGGATCCTCTTTGTAAGGAGCAAGAGATGTCTTAAGAGTCTTGGTGAGGAGATGGAGAGAAGGGATGATAGAGGTAGTGAAGGGAGGGTTTGGTGTAGTTTTATATGATGTAAGATGTAGGAAAATAAAGGGGGTCTGAGTTTGACAATGTCAACTGGTAAAAGTCTTAGGGGTTGGAAGAATTTTGCAATTGTGATGCACTAATGCAAGCCTACGCGCAGTTATAGGACAAGTTCTATCAAAGGGCGGTCGAATTTGCTGCCGAGTGGCTGGCTAGTGACGAGGTGACTTGCATAGTAAGGTTGAAAAGAATTTGGGTAGCTAGAGAATTAGTTAGTCTTCATTTAGACACATGCTATTATGTCCGCACTTTCACACACTAGTCACCCGGCTTGTTGCGCACAATAGTAAATACTGCCACAGGGACGGGAACATACTAGTACTTCTATATCCTTTTCTACTGGTATTATACTAATTTTATTGTATATTGTTATTCCAATTTTGTATTCTTCCCGTTGTGTAATTGACTTCCATGATATGAATGTCGTCCAAATGCAAGATAATGTGACTCTTCTATTGTTATGGTATATAGATCCTCTTCAATTAGTATAGGACTTTCATGACTAAAATTTCACATGCAAGTTCACTGATCAACATATACGATTGATCCAGTATTTTAATTTGGAGTTCAAAGCAACATGTTGCGCTCAAGTGTATCCGAAAGAACATATGATTAAAGACTATAGGTTATTTCGAGGTTTCATTGTTGGCGAGTAAGCATATTTTCATTTTATGTAAAAGCTATGTTATTTTGTCATAAGAATGCAAAATCTTACTTCTATGAATTACATAAATAGTTGACATAATGTACAATTTTCACAAAATTAACATGGTTAACTAGCCCTAAAACGATCCTTTTTTCATGTTTCTACTCATTTTGAATAATTTTCTCTAAATGCCAAGACAATACCACTTTTACACGATCTAAAGTTCTTTCATGTTGGTTAATTTTGTTCATCCAAATTTAACCGATATTGCTCATCATATTAGATAGAAAAGAGCTACATTAAAATTTCTTTCACTTAGCCATAAAATTAGCTCTAACTATTCGAACTAATTTTTTTCTTGTCATGCATTTATATATTTTTATATTAATGAGATATCGATCGAATAGCCCTTAAGTATATGTTTTCATTAACATCAAATGGCATAGATTTTTTTGCTACTTACTCAGGTAGTTATTGACTCATAATGCTAGCTACGTACACTAAAGGATGGCCAATATGAAGAATGGGTGACAAGTGTACGTGCGTCCTCATATATTATACTCCATGTTGTAAGACAGGAGGCTAGGGTGTAGTCCTAATTTGTTAAGACGACATATGCAATGGGAGGAAGCTTAGACGAAGTGACATGCAGCGCCGGTGCCTCATCACAACAGAGGATCAGTTGCTATTTTTTTAAATTTTTTTTGGTGTAAAGAGGATCAGTTGCTATTGCTAGAATAAATAAGGTGATTATCATGATATCATGCATCCACACACTGGTATGAATAGTATGTTGTACTCCGTATATATCAAGATAATATACAATACACATCATGGTTGTTGGGAATTTGGTTGTGGGGCGGGGGGGGGGGGGGGGGGNNGGGGGGGAAATCCTTGTCCACGAACCATGCCTGGATTACATAGTGGATAAATTGATAAAAAAGAATAATAATCAAAGAACTATTGTGTTAGGCTAGAAGGATTTCTTATAAATTTATAACCCATATATGTCTTCTCGCAATCATATATTTTGAGTTTTACACTTTGCTAATGTCACCACATGACACTGAACAACCTTAAGTGATGAAACAAGTCTCTTAAAACTGTCCATTTGGCTAAGCCAGTTTTTGTAGCCATGCAATTTTCTTTATCGACTTTAAAGTTAATGATAAGTTGACAATAATAAGTTAAATATTTTCACTTTTTGGTACAATTCATTTTTTTACATTGAGAACAATTAATATTGTGAGGGAAGGAAGACATGAAGATACGAACTTAGGACAATCCCGAGGCAAGTTGATTACTCATCCATCAGGCCACCTTGTTCCTCATAAACAACCCCAAAATAAGTTGTACTCCTAGTCACTAAACAGATATATATTGCACCAATTAGTTACATATAGATTTTGGTTGCTGGCCTTCCTATCACACACAAATGAAAATAAGACCATTACCAATATGTAGAGTAGTTTTCATAATGTTCTATGATTTAGTGAATAATGGTCATATTACCTTTGTCACCATATAACTTGGTCGAGATGCACATGTAGTGATGCAAATACTAAACATATGGGGTTGAAAAAGGAGCGCGTAAGGGGTATAAAACTGATGGGAAAGGGTCAAAGGAGACACGTTGGTGAGGGGGGCCTTGACTTTGGATGCATAAAAAGAGTGAAGCCAGCTGGAGAAAGATTGCTGCCCACGTATGCGACGGTCTTGGAACTTGAGGGTAAGTACCTTTCAAGATTTTGCGAGCCGATACTTGCCACCCACGTAAGCTCTGCCCTTTTGGCCGGCAACATTCTATGGACAAACAAACTCTACACCCAAATTTATGGGTTAGCCGTAGGCACTCGTGGGGTTTCTTAATCCTTTTGAACCCATTTTTGCCATCTTCTTTCTCTCAAATAAATCACATAACTAATAGGCTTAGCATAAAATTTCAGTTGAGATCTTTAATTTTAGGTAAAAGTTGAACTATTTGAAAATGTCACCTTTTAGTCAAAATTGTCGATTTTATACAACATTGATAGAAATGTCTACCTTAATTATCCATATAAACCTCAAAATCGACCTATATGTTTAGATATGTGACTTTTTGAGAACGGGTAGAATGATGGTGGTATGGTAAAAAACAATCTATCACAATGATTTTAGTAGTATAAACCTTTGCTTTACAATGTTACATAAAAAAGTGACTATTTGCCAAACCATGACCACTTTATATCATACAACTATACAAGGCTTCATGTTGTCCTTTATAAGATTGGGGTTGAACGTTCTTACCTTTTAGCTCTCGCTAGTTAAATCCAAATGTTTAATGATTGACCAAAATATTCAGCTTCACTAAACTTATTAACGAAATTTATTCAAACTGCGACATTTATCTCTTAGGTGGATTAATACATTTGTAAATCAGTAAATGGCTAGTTTGCAATTGTATTGTGCTTCCGGAAGTCATGATGGAATTACTTGCTTCGGATTGCTTCAAGTCTTCAATAATGCTGTTAGTTAATGCATTTACAGTTTTGTGCAGAATATTTTAGTGCATCTTTCCCTCTTGGCTGCTTAAGGTTGGCAAATAAACTAGCATCAGTGCAAGTAAATTGTCGCCATGGTAGTTAGGTAGCCTTAGCTAAGGCCCTTACCATTAAAGGTACTACTAGTTTGCTAGAAACATTCCATATTGTATATTGCATCTCTGCTAGCCTACGCCTGCTGTTTAAAGCGTGCAGTTTTTCGTTATGTGAAAACAATGGCCAAGGGCTTACTAGTTAGAAAGGCTAAAAATGGACACAAAATGCACGAGTAATCTGATGCTGTCATATCCATTGAAGGATTCATTATAGAGATGAAAAGATACTTGAGTTTAGTTTGCAAGTTGCAACTATCTCAAGAACTGGTTTTATGCTGCATTGGTCACCATTTCTGGCTATATGAAATACAATAGTATTGTGATATTTGTTTGGTCTTACAACAATGTCCTAGATTCCCCCTTCAGCAGTTGCTTGATAACTTAATAACTGGAGAGTGTGTGAATAAGGTCTAAGTCCAAAATGTTTTGTTGTATATGAGTATATCCTTTCGGAAGAAAAGCGTTTATCTTGCTTTTGTTCAGGAGCTACATAAATGATGCCTCCCATATTAGTGGTTTATAGTTCCTAATGTAGTTCTTTTTCTTTGATCAATAGCTTGTGAGCTGGTTTGCCTATTCTCTTCCAACGGATGCCATTGAGCCATTGCTCTGAATGTGTCAATGTGATAATCTTTTTCCATTACTGGATTATGACATGTACCCCATCATGCCATTGAGCCGCAGAAGAGCTTTTCTACTATTAACAAAATCAGGAAAGTGCATTATGATAAGGATGATTATCTAAACCCTGATTTTAGCCATGTTGACTAGCACTCTAAACCCTTCTAGAACAAAGAAGACAACTGCTTGTAAGGGTTCTCTGCACTTCCCTGTATCATGTGATAAGAATTGACAGGAACTAGTAGCACTACCAGTTATGTCTCCGACTTTACATCTTCCTTCAGAAGTCGGTAGATCTTGAGCAGTCCAGTGTATGATGCAAGGGAATGAAGAACAATAGGTACATTTTGGTACTTGCAACTTTGCAAGTATATATTTACTGCATATCCTTATCAACATTCACACTATTAGCCTTGTGACCATGTTGCATCTCTGACGGTACAAATATTGATACTGCTTGTGTGTCTTTATGGTGTCATTATTTCTTTTCTCTCCCTTTTGGCACTTGGCATACTAATTAGTATGCTCGTGTGTCTGTTTGTAAGTCGTTAATCTTTATTTTGTAGAAAGATTAACACTCTGAACACTCTGTAATAGAAAGATTAACACTCTGAACACTCTGAGTAATCCTTATTTTGTAGAAAGATTAACACTGAACACTCTGATAATGCAGATTACAGAGTAATAGAGTAACAGACAGCTAATCTCTCTTCATACATTCGACTGACAATGAACACTCTGAACCTGTGAATTTAGGAGTATCAAATATGTACTTTGTATCAAGAAAAAGAGTTCAATCAGGCATTTACAAAATTGCTGATCCAATCCATAAATCAGCACTGTAAAACATATTGTGATTTTACATAATTGCTGACACGACGTTGAAGATGATGTACCATCTGGCTCTGCCTAGCTAACTTCTGTAATTACTAAAACTAATTGCACAGCAGAGTGGCATCATAAACGCCTGAAATCTGAAACTTGTATTGCAACGCTCACAAACAGGAGACTTCTGAATAGAATCACAAAATGTTAATAGGATGAAAAGCTCCTGTACTTTACAATCAAAATGTCCTCGTGCCTCACTAAACTTAGTGCCACTTCCCCAATCGAAGCAGGCAACAGTGGCAACATACATAGTATTGTCCTACCAACTTTGGGAGTGATCGACTGTCCTGCAGCATCTAATTTCTTCCCTAGAAGACTAATTTACCAGCGTTACCATTATACCATCTACACGGGAATTGGCTTACAAGAAATCTTTGCAACAACCAGATACGCACTGCACTTAAACACAGAACACAGACACAGTGATTCACGCTAACAATCTGCGCTTTGGGTAGACGTCATAGAGAGATGGAAAATTATTATCGAAGAAATTATTCCGTTCCATTGCCGTATTATCTTCCATCCCAAAACCATTGCTGCAAGAAACAAATTTGACAAGAAATGATTATATGTCAAACAAAAAAGAAGCAACCTACAATCTACCACTATCAAAATATGTTATAACGTAAACTTTGAAGATGAGTCCAATAAGTCCATTGAAGCAATAATAAAGGAGATGTTTCAACATAATATATTCTTAAGCTTTATCTTGTTCAGAATGCTCTGTTTTATAGAAATAGCACACAAGAGGGTCACCAATGTCACTTCAGGATAGCTTGTAACCAGAAAGGTGGAAAAGGGCGAGGACCATTGTTCACATATTTAACATATAACGAGCAAGTTCACATAAGTCTTGTCAGTCTTTAAGAAGATGTGTTCTGTTCACTCTGCTTTTTATTCTTCTTTCTTCTGCCACTATAATTATATTTAGCAGATACAAACTATATGCTCAACCAACGTAAGAAGATAGAAAAAAGGTAATTCCGTAATACTATATGGATGCAGCAAAGTAGTGAATGCAAAAACCCATCATTGAAGGTAAGTGAAAATGTTGAAAAGCATAAACTGTGAAAGCACGGAAGCAAAATAAAGAAGAAAAGTACAGGGATAAAATTTCCATTACCATGTCAAGCAGCCAGAGATGGTAGTCGAACCATAGCCTTTAGTTTCCAGGACACAAACAGTTGAATGCAAGATGGAAAGAACGCCAGATTCCGAGATAAGAATGGTAGTGATGCGTGCATACTGATAATCTTTATTGAAGCAATTTGGAGAAGTTTCAACTACACAAAACACGTTATCTGCGATATGAACAAAGCACTCTGTAGTATCGTCATCTTCATATTCCCAACCAAAAGGGGGACTCACAGCATCTATCGTCCCTAAGTCCTCTTCTGGGTATATCGCTCCATGATCACGAGCACGAGGCAATCCAAATGGAGCTTGTAAGAATGCAGGCACACATCGAAAATCACCAATCCTAGGATTAGAAACACGCTGGTATAAAGCAACAAGCTCGAGAGAGATAGGCTTTGCACTATGAGGATGTCGAAGCACCCGGTAAGCAACAATGGTGTGCAAGAGGATTCCGTAAATGATGCCGTCAACAAATTCAGCCTTCTGAAAGAAAGGATAGACTTTGTGAGGTTTGATTACTCCGTCATGTTCAGGATAAGGGTCAAAGGGATCATACTCAAGTGAGGGGATTTTTTCCCAATCCAAGTCTTTCACATCAATGACATGCCACTCATGTGTTATAACGTCAAACGCATAAAAAAGTGCTCCTTCTCGACTACAGAGCAGCTCGAGCAAGACAAGAGAATAAGATTACAAGTATCTACTACTGCATAGCCCCTAACAATATATACACTTATCCTTCACGGGGAGTGGTTCCCATGCATTATTTCCACCGGTAGGATCGTAGCAATCAAAGCGAGCATTGTTACGATTCACGGCTAACCTATACAACTTGCCAAAACCAAAGATGAGATGGGAAGAGTCTGTCCTATAATTGTTCACAAAGGATTCAAAATCCCATTCACAACTGAATGTAGGGGTTGTTAATTGTGAACACGGACTCGTTGCTTTAGCAATATCGTAAGTGACCATCCTCAACTGATTCCTGAAAGTCCCTCTATATTGATCAGTAGCTACTAAGAATAACTTGGAACCTCCTAGCACAGCACTGACAACACTAGGGCATGTTTTAAAATCTGGAAACGCCTGCCATATCTCTTGTAGATCGTCTCCAAAGCTCCCTAGTATCACCATCCAATCGTAGTTGGTGCAGGAAAAACTGGTAGCTATGTTCCGCAAATATGTATAGTGTGCCGTAACTGCCGTTTGAAGAAGCAGCCATCATAGAGATTGATAAACCAATGTACAAATATATTGATGGTGGCGGCAGCAAAAGGCAGTTAAGTACGCACCTGTCGTGCGGAAAGCGTGCGGATCAACGA
>CAAKMY010041175.1:0-11686 GCA_901111285.1 Corrigiola litoralis
ATCGAGCATCTCATTGATGACTCCTATGGTAAAACGTACCATAGATTTAGATTCGGGAGTAAAATTATCCAGATAGGGCATTGGTAGTGTGTACCACGCCGGCTGGTTGCATTGTGCCTTTACTAGTAGCTTTTTATTGTTGTTAGTGTGAATCAAGCATGCAATATGACACGTAAAGATTGTTAATGCACCCTAATATTTAGATCTAATTGATTTTAGCACATATTAATTAAGTGACCACTTCTTAACATGCAATAAATTACAGATCTAATAAATATAATAAAAGATTGTAACTTTAAAATATATGAGTTGTGAAAAGTGGCCTTCAGGAGACTTACGGTAATGGTTTTCGCCTAGGCGCACGTGGTTTACTAACGGAGAGCGATTTAGCACGTTCTTTCGTTATGATGAGTAGTATGTACTCACTTAATTCAAGTTAATGCTTATGGATTCAAGAGGACAACAAGTTATGTATAAGAGTGCACGTGCTCTCTTACAATGCCTAGTTATGCCTTAGAATTGTCTTGCGAGATCTGAAAATATGATGTGTGAGAGAGTGGTGTCAGAGTATTAAGAACTCAGTATGAGATTTCGATGTGTTCGATTTGTGATTTGAAGGGGAGTTTTTATAGGCTGAAGCATCGCAGCAGAACGCAGAGGCTGAAGGGATCTGGACTGGAAGAGTCCTGACTGGGCTGCTTCACAACCAGTGACGCAGCCCAGTAGGCTGCTTCACAACTAGTGACGCAGTACAACAGGGACTCTTCCCTGATTGGCTCGTCCTGGTTTCTGAGTTATCACAGGATACGTTCTGAGGTGTTTTGGATATATTCTGATATAAAATGAAGTATTTTGACTGAACTACTAGTTAGGAATGTTCTAGTGTTTGGATAGAGAGGAGACCTTAGCTGACTGATGTTGTATATTATCAGGTGACTGGAGTGTCTAGAGTTTTACCAGGGATTAGGACCTATAGGTCAGCTGTAACTCTAGTAGTACCACAGAGCTAGGAGACCAGAAAACACGTTCTAGAATCATTAATGGCATTTTTGTAATTTTGAGCAAAACTCGGATTTTTGGCAGAATTGAAGAGAAAAGGATCAGAGACAACCTGGGCTGAGGCCCAAGGCTGCGTCACCGGTTAAGGTGCAGCCTTGAGCCCAGCCCAAGGCTGCGTCATGGGTTAAGGTGCAGGCCAAATTTGGCCTGTTACCTGTTCCGGCCTGTTTTGGTGTGGGCTTGGTCCAGCGCTTCGTTTTTGACTATTTTCTGATTTTATGCCTTGGAATGCGACATAACCTGAATAATTGGTGTCTCGGGCCTGTGGAATGCAGACTCGATCCAATATAAGTTTAATATATTATTTCTAATATATTTGTGGCCTATTTAATCAAACGCGGCTATAAATGGAAACGTGGTTATACATGGAAATGTGACTCGAATTAATTAACTTAGATCGTTGCTTAATCGCTATTCTAAGAAACCAAGCTTGCCTTGGCTCATTACTTAGTTTAGGATTCATCATTAGGCGTTTAAGATAATGTGACACATTGAGGTGTCTACACCCAGCCATAACCTTCCCTAGAGAAGTTGATACCATACAGATCTTTTCCGCAATTCAAGGGCAAAAATCTCATGCCAATATTTCCTCAGAGGCATTTACTGCTGTAAAACCTACTCTAAGTTCCAAAGCTGCAAAATCTAAGCAAACTCAAGCTAAGCACACTTCTTCTAAGAACAAATCTGGTTCCAATAAGGGTGTGCCCCGTACCCCCCTTAAAGAGACTGGTAACACCAATCTAAGTTCGCAGACCTTACCCACACACTTGTCCAAGCCATCACAAAAAGCTCAATTCAACCTTAGCCAACAACCTTTAAGCCATACATCAGCACCCACAGAGACCTGTTCTTTGCAAAAGGAGAACTTGTCCCCAAATTCAGTCCCCTCCTTCTCAGACTCCCCCATTTTATCTCCCCTACCGGATAATGGACCTAGCCTCATGGACACTTCATCGGTCTCGTGCACATCTGAACACACTAGTGAACCCCCTTGGAGCGGATACTATGTGTAGGGGCGGAGATGAGTCTGCCTTACCTAGTGGCAGCAATTCCGGAGGCACCAAAGATGCAGGTGGAATTCGAGACTCACTTGGAACCTCATCCCCAGCCCCCGGAGATGGTGGTGTCTCCGAGACTCCCTTATGAGATTGAACGTGTCATCAACCTAATAAGAGATGCATATTTAAGCTCACTCATTAACATACCAATTTCCATGGTAGACACGTATCCGAATATTGCTCCCAACCTCCCCCCGATAACCTTTATGGTTTGGAATTTCCAAGGTACACGTGATAGGGCCAAGCTCAATGCCCTGAGAGAAGTTGTTCGCATTAATAACCCCTCAGTTATTGCTCTTGTCGAGACTCACATGAATGGAGAGCACGCTGAAAGGATAGCAAAAACTCTTGGTTATGGAGGCCATACAAGAGTAATGCGATTGGATTTAGTGGCGGTATTTGGATCTACTGGAGGACGGATATAGTCACGGTTGATCCAATTGTCAAGCATAACCAATATATTACAATGACTATATCTCGTAATGGTGAGTTGCCTTGGTATTTTACTTCTGTTTATGCCAGTCCTGATGCTACAAAGCGTAAGGATTTGTGGCAAGAGCTCCAGAATTTTGCTGCCACAGTTGATAAACCCTAGTTACTTGCTGGTGACTACAATGAAACTCGTTCTCTTGCTGATAGAAGCAGTGGGAATACTAATATGTCTAGTCGTTGTGCTCACTTTAATAATTGGATTGAGAATAATGACCTAATTGAACTAAGTTTCACTGACACAACACATACTTGGTCTAGGGGTTTCACATCTGCAACAAGAAGGAGTGCTCGTTTGGATAGAGCTTTGTGCTCTAGTGATTGGAGCCTGCGTTTTGACGAGGCTAAGGTAAGGCACCTGCCTGCTTTACAGTCTGACCACTGCCCCTTGTTAATTTCACCTAATGGTTTTGCACCTCTAGCCTCTCTTGATCGCCCCTTTCGATTCCAAGCTGCCTGGCTAACTCATGAGGGTTTTGAGGATTTTGTGCATGATAACTGGGACAAGTCTGGTACATTGAATGACTCCCTCCACTCCTTAGCCGAAAAGCTGCAAACTTGGAATTCTGAGGTGTTTGGCAACATTTTTAGAAGGAAGAAAGAGCTTTTTGCACGTCTTGATGGTATTCAACGTAAGTTATCTGAGTCTCGAGACAATGGACTTATTAAACTTGAGAGCAAGCTTCATCGTGAGTTGGATGAACTTTTAGAACAAGAACAATTGCTATGGTATCATAAGTCAAGAGTTGATTTCATCAAGGATGGTGATCGGAATACAACATATTTTCATCTAAGTACGGTCATCAAGAGATGGAGGAATAAGATCATGACAATTAAAAACGCAGCGGGAGATTGGGAGCATGACATTTAACAGGTCAAGAACTTTGTGCTATACTACTTTAAAGGCTTGTATTCTGAGCCTGAGGTTAGCCTAACTGGCCCTCTGTTACCCTCTCACGTTTTCCCGAAGTTTTCCTCAAGGCATCGTAGCAAGCTGAATAGAAGATTCACACCTTCTGATGTTGAGGGGGTTGTTAAGGCTATGGCGTCGCTTAAAGCTCCTGGACCAGATGGATTTCAAGCTCTCTTTTATCAGAAGCATTGGCACTTAGTTTCTACTAGCGTATGTAAGTCAGTGCTAGGGTTTCTAGATGGACAAGGTATGCCTACAGGAGCAAATGAGACCTTTATTGTTTTGGCTCCCAAAGTGGATAATCCTGAGCTAGTCACGCAGTTGAGGCCGATTATCCTATGCAATGTATTCTACAAAATTGCAAGCAAGTTATTGGCTAACAAGTTGAGGGCCGTACTTCCCCATTTGATATCCCAATCACATAGTGGGTTTGTCCCTGGACGACAAATCACAGATAATATTGTGATAGTGCAAGAGGTTTTGCACTCTATGAGGAAGAAACAAGGCAAGCGAGGGCTCATGGCTATCAAGATAGATCTTGAGAAAGCGTACGATCGCTTACGTTGGTCGTTTATTGCAAAAACCCTACAACTTATGCACGTTCCAAATGCGCTTATTCATGTTATCGTGGAGTGTGTTTCCACTCCATCAATGAAGATTTTATGGAACGGTGAAGCCACTGAATCTTTTCTACCTACTCGGGGAGTGAGGCAAGGTAACCCTCTATTTTCTTACCTCTTTGTTATGTGCTTGGAGCGTTTGCATAAGATGATAGAAGAGTCCATTGATATAGGTGATTGGAAACCTATAAGAGCTAGTAGAGGAGGGCCTTTGTTGTCAAACCTATTCTTTGCGGATGATCTCACATCTTCTTACCTCTTTGTTATGTGCTTGGAGCATTTGCATAAGATGATAGAAGAGTCCATTGATATAGGTGATTGGAAACCTATAAGAGCTAGTAGAGGAGGGCCTTTGTTGTCAAACCTATTCTCTGCGGATGATCTTATTCTTTTCTCTGAAGCTTCGATGACCCAAGCTAGGGTTATTAGTGACTGTTTGGAGAAATTTTGTGCCTCATCGGGGGAAAAAAGTTAGCCTAGCTAAGTCTCGGGTCATTTTCTCGAGGAACATGCAGGATTCTGATTATTTGGAGATCAGCAACGCCTTGGGTATAGAAGCTACAAATGACCTTGGTATTTACTTAGGCATGCCAACTATTAATGGTCGTGTGACTAGGGCAACTTGTGAGCACCTTACAGAGAAGGTGGATAGGAGATTATCAGGCTGGAAACTAAAGTTCTTTCCCTAGCAGGACGAGCAACTCTAGCTTAGTCCACACTCTCGTCTTTGGCAGGCTATTCACTTCAAACTGCTAAGGTTCCTAGGACCACTTGTGATGACATTGATCGCAAGATCATACGGTTCATTTGGGGTGGCATTGAACAAAAGAAGACTATGCATCTTATCTCATGGGATACCTTATTGAAACCCAAATCTTGTGGTGGTCTAGGGTTACGATCAACAAGGCAAGCAAACTCAGCATTTATCACCAAACTCGGATGGAGGCTGCTAGTTGAACCCAATTCGTTATGGTCTAGGGTGATCAGGGCCAAGTATTGTCTAGGGAGATGTGATTTGGATATGTTCTCAGCCTGCCCTTATAGCTAAAATGTTTGGGCAGGAATTGTAGCTTCTTGCATAACAATTGCGGAGGGTACGGGTATGGCCGTTAAGAATGGGAGGCGGACTCTATTTTGGGACCATCAGTGGGTGCATAAAGAAAGTCTACCTGAATTGGTTCTTGATGAAATACCAGACTAGATACGAGGCGCTACCGTAGAAGAGATGTGGGATGCAGTTCAAGGTTGGAAATGGGATCAGTTTTCACATTTACTCCCAATAGATGTCCTGAAGATGATCTCGTTAATAGAGCTATCCAATGACCCCGATTCAGAGGATACTGTCTACTGGAATGGATCCTCGAGTGGAGGATTCACAGTTAAATCGGCCCTAGGGTTTATCCGCAAAGGCCAGGATGGCCTACTAGATGATAATTGGGGCTCTATTTGGTCACTGCAAGCTCAACAACGGATCAAGTTCTTCTTGTGGCTGGTGCTGCATGAGCGAATTCTTTGTAATTCTAACAAGGTTAGAAGAAAATTGAGTAATGATCCACGGTGCCCTAGATGCAATGCTGGCGAAGAGACTATACTACATGTCTTGCGTGATTGTCCTAAAGCTAAACTAGTTTGGCTTAGGTTGGGAGAAGTCCCTCTCTTACACAATTTTTTCACTCATTCTTTGCAAGGCTGGATTGCGGAGAATATCAATGCAGTGGCGCATGCAACCTCAGGTGGTTGGCCTTCTAAATTCGCAATTGTTGTTTGGTGGATTTGAAAGTGGCGCAACTGTGAAACCTTTGAGCGTGAAAGTGAAATTCCTCCTGATACTTCCCTATTCCTTAGGAGAAGGTTCGTTGAGAGCTATGAAGCCTTTGATCGCAAAGAGGTTCTTCTCCACGTATTGTTCATGAGATTTATGTTCGTTGGAATCACCCTCCTCTAGGTTGGATGGCCTTGAATACAGATGGAGCAGCTAGGGGAAGCCCTGGGTTGGCTGGAGGAGGGGGGCTAATTCGAGACTCCTCAGGGACTTTCATTGTTGCGTTCTAAGCGAGTTTTGGGTTTTGCTCTTCTATAAGGGCTAAGCTCCTGGCCCTGTCTAAAGGGTTTGAGCTCGCTTGGAATCAGGGCATCCGCAAGCTACTAGTGTTATGTGACAATAAGGGATGCGTGGGCTATCTGCAGGGAGATGAAGACACTCGTGGAGCCCACAAGCATGTTATAGACGAGTGTAGAAGATGGATGTAGAGGGAAGATTGGCAGGTGGAGATTAGCCATATCTACCGTGAAGCAAACTATGCAGCGAACTGGTTAGCTAACAAAGGCGCAGAGCAAGCGAGCAAGTTCACCATCATCGACGAGCCTCCCATCGAGCTTGCTAGGATCATACATGAGTATTTATTTGGGGTTGCGAGACCTTGTTTGATTTCATCTTAGTTATTTTTGTTTTGTTGGGGCTTGCCTCTCTTTTGCACCAAAAAAAAAAAAAATATCCAAAATGTGGGTCAAGGTTGTCGGGACCACATACAAACTTGGATATTGATCGAACATCGAAATATATACGAAATATATGTTTTAGAAATTTAATTTTAGCTCACATATCATGATGAAGAGTCCAATAAATGATTTCGTGGACAAGGATGCACACTTTAATTTACGTGAATCGCATTCATGCATTTTATCCAGTAAGTATCGGCTCTATTTGAATCTTTCATGACAAAGTTTTTGAAATTTCAATTACTATTGCACACAAATTTTTGTATCCTAAAACTATTATGTTAAATATGAACTATGAACAACATGTCATGTATAAGGTTAGTGAACTCATACGGCTATGCATGTTATCATGGTTTTTTTTAGAACTATTGTCAAAATTACTCTTGGAAATTTGATACTTATAAAAAAAATTAGCTTCTTTTGATGAACATTGTAGACGCTTTTAACCAATAATAAAAATATTGAAAATATTGTTGAAATAAAGCTAAAAAAACAAGCATATAATAATTAATGGAGAAATTATTTTAAAAAAATATGTAAGCAAGTAGAAAGCGTTAGTTATTTTTTAGGTAGGAACAAAACACACAACTACACAAGTCATTTTTCCAAGGAGTGCCTCTTTTGTTGGTCATGCGTATGGTAACATCAAGGGGTAAATTATTAGGTGTTTCCGAAAGCATATGCTCCCAGCCTCCCACCCTAGAATATTTGTATGTTTTATCATTTTTTTTGTACCTTTCAAAGGTTGTAGACAAACACTAAATTAAGGTACAAAAAGTCTAAATAGGAGCATGAGCACATTATAGATTGTGACATCAAGGACCTAACATTATACATCTTGTACGTAACTTAGTTGTAAGCAACAAGTCTCATGTGAGACGGTCTAATTTTAGTGTTAAAATTAGACGGCCCAATGGCCCAAGAAAAATAAAATCAAACCACAACAAATCTGAATTCAAATTACTCTCCCCTTCCCCCCTGCCCCACAGCAAACCCCCCCCTCCGCCTACTCCATAGTAGCCCCACCTTCAACTACCACCAGTCATACCGTCTCACTCCTCAAACACCACTGAAAACCACCGCCACCCGCCCCCCACCTTATCCCACCGTCATGAAACTCACCCACACACTCCCCCACCACACAAAACCCCACTCCCCCAACCACCACCGGAAACCATCGTCCAAGCCAAGTAAACCACCCACCAATCCAGTAAAACTACCTCCCAACACACAAAACCACCCCCAACCCACGCAAACTAACCCCAAAACCAGTAATATTACCCGCCAAACTACGCAACTAGCCCCCATACCATGCAAACTAGCCCCAAAACATGCAAACTAGCCCCCCAACCCAATCAAGACAAACTATTTCCCAATCCAGATAAACCACCCCCCAACCTAGGAAAACTAGTCTCCAACCCAGATAAAACACCTCCGACCCACGCAAACCACCGACAAACCAGAAAAACTACCCCTTATCCCACACAAACTACCATCCAAACCAGAAACACCACACCTCAAACCCAAAAAAATTAAACTACCCCCCAAATAAAGAAACAACACACCTCAAACCAAAAAAACTAGTCCCCAATCCAGAAACACCACCCCTTAAACCAGAAAAACTACCCCCCCCCACTCTCCCCCAAACCAGAACAAATACCACCAACCCACGCAAAGTATCCCCAAACTAGAAAAACCACGCCTTAAACAAGAAAAACTACCCCCCAAATAAGAAAAAATACCCCCAATCCACGTAAACCACTCCTAACCTGTGAAAACCACCCTCCATACCCACGAAAAACACCCTCAAGCCCACGACAACCACGCAACAAACCCGGCCATCACCACCCTCCACAATTTTTCTTCTTCTTCTTCAGCTACGGCGACGCACTTGCATGGAGTGTGAATGGTGGGTCGTGGTGTAGGGTGGGTGGGTCATGGAATCGCGCTTTCGTGAGTGTTAATGGTGGGTGCGTGGTGTGGGTTTATCGGTCGTGGAGGGGTGTGTGGTCGAGGTAAGGCGGCGGCGATGGGGGGAGCGAGTTAGCAGCGACATCGAGGAGACGGAGTGTGGGAGGAAGGGCGGTTATGTTATGGTGTGAGAGAGAGGAGTGAAAAAACTGAAAATGAAAGGGAGAAATAGACAGGTTGGTTTTTTGAATTGTTTGTGGGCTTTTAGATTTGAGCCCGTCTAATTATGATGTTATAGTTAGACCGTCTAACCTGATAATTTGTGTAGTTTTGTAAGAGTCTTGGCGTCTTGTGGTAAACAATAGTAACTTAAGGGGCACGAATATGTTAGGAGAATTTTTTATTTGTTTGTTGATTCTCCTACAGTTTGATAAAATTGACTTCAATTTTCCAATCATAATAATATTTTCCAAAACAAGTAAAAATCGCCGATCATGGGCCTCATGGCCTGATGGTCAAAGTTTCGTTTGTCGTTAACTCGTTACTTCAAGTTATTGTCCTTCTTCCAACCGAGAACAATTGTCTATCTTGGCGGCCGGAGCACCGTAGAAAAGTCTTGGCCTTTAAACGATCACCCAGAACGTCAAAGCTCGATTATTGCCCGAATTTCGGTAACGGTATGGAGTGTACCTAACAATTTCCTAAGTTTGACGTACAAATCAACTCATACATTGCGACTCCAAGATTCCAATTCAGTTAACAATCATTTCCCTGCCCGCTCTCAAGATATAGTAATGTGTTTTCCATTGGAACTTCTAACGTGTCATATTATCAGACAATTCTTATACTATGGACCCACGCAAATTATAATATGGACCCCTTTCCATATTAAAAGGTGGACCCCTTAAGAAGAAAGTGGGGTAAAAAAGCGCAAATTATAATATGGACTCCTGTCCATGTTAAAAGGTAGACCCTTTAGGAATAAATTGGGGTAAAAAGGGAATATTTTTGGTAGTTTTTTGTTTTCAGATTTTGTAACTCCTCTTCTTTTCCCTTTAAAAAGGTGAGAGTCCACCTAAAATAGTGGACATGGGTCCACAATATAAGAATTGGTAAAAAAGGGATATTTTTGGTAGTTTTTGATTTTCAGTTTTTGTAACTTCTCTTCTTTTCCCTTTGAAAAGTTGAGAGTCCACCTAAAATAGTGGACATGGGTCCACGATATAAGAATTGATAGACCCATGTCCACCTAGGCAAAAAAGTGGAAATCAGCAAATTTTAAAAAAAAAAAAAATGCAAAAAATTTCCCTCTTTTTTCCCACTTTCTCTCTAGAGGGTCCATATTTCTATATGAACATGGGTCCACAATATAATCTGCCATTATCGGGTTAGACCAAAAACGATGTGCTGTCAGTGAGGTCTAAGTAGTAGTTCGAGTTATATTGGAATTTAATATTTTTACACTTTTATGGGATAAAATTTCTTTATAAATTTTATAATGGGAATTGACGAATACACGGACGGTACACCTATGTAGACAGAAGAAGGTACACATACAACCAATGTCTATAGAATTTACACTTAATATCTATATTATGTGTAGCCAATATCTATATAAATTTATGCCGAATAAATATCCATAAAAACTAACATCAATATCCATAAAAAATAACATCAATGTCCATAAAATTTTGTTGTAAGTGTATACACTCAGATATATAATTGTTTTTTCCGAAATTGACCCTAAAATATTTGGTAGATATACACAAATTTGGTATTCCCATTATTTTTAATCCTATACTTTATTTGGTTCAACTAATACAATTTTCATACAGTCTCTTAAAATGATCACCATATCTTTTATAGTTACGCTTATTATTAGATAGTAAACATAAAATTCAGTAGTCAAGCTTTAATCTCTTCGAAACTTGCAGAAATTGTGAATGATCGACATGGGGGTGGGTTGGCTAATTCCCACATTTTATAGAAATATATAATTCTCATGAAATTTTCCGGATACTTTTTTTTATTAATTTATGATCAATCAAACAACCTTCCCAAATTTCAATTCATGGGAATTTCAAATTCCTACATAACTCCGTATATTTTAAACCAAACAACCACCTAATTTAGTGATAGTCGAAAAATGTGAACATTAATTCAATTCATGAATCTCTTTTCCTCTTTTATGATATTTTTAATGGCTCATATTCGAAAAAAAAAAAACAAAGGATATGTTTAGCAATATGACCGATAAGGCAGTTGAAAACTAGCTGAAAATTAATAAGATGACTGAATACCAATAAGTTACTTATTTAGAAAGCTGAAATTAGACACCTAATAAGGTAGTTGATTTTAACGAAAGTATTTGGTATAATTTGCTGAACATGTAATTGTTATTAATAAAAGGACAAGCAAGCCTGACATAAATTATGATGAGTCATCTTATTTTTGTGGTAAAGCTTTTTTTATTTGTATTTATTTTTTGTTAAATGTGAGATATCATTAAATCCAACAAGCAAAACTACAACCTGGATTCAATGAGGAATCAAGCCAAAGAACCAAACAAACACCTACATTACAGTAGGACAACAAACCACACTAAACAAAATATAAGAACATTAAAGCCCTTCAAATAAAGTCCAATATCTAGGAGGTATTCTACCCCTATTTACAAAATTAAATCTCACTTTTTCATCATGAATCAGCTGCTGTATCAGCACTGTAGGATGAATAATTACATAATCTACTCTAGATTTGTTTCTTATTAACCAAATCTTATAATTACAGCAACAATTAACGAAGCAACAAACCTTTTCTTCATTTTTGATGACCAGTTCCTCCTTCCACACCATTGCACTATTCTTGTGTCCGGAATTTGCACTTGAATTATGGCTTCCAAGTCAAATAGCATGAGAAACGTATTTAAATCTTTGCATTTAAATACAGAGGAAGAGTCTCATGAAAACTTTCCATAAATAAACATGTTTCATAAACAACAATTTGTAAGTTGCGTTACGCAAATAACCATCAAACCAATACAAAAACAAATACATATCAAAACCAACAAGTAACCTGCGAGATCCTACTCTCACACTTCCCTAGAGAATTTCGCTTAGCCTATTAGTATGTTTAAG
>CAAKMY010041183.1:0-13568 GCA_901111285.1 Corrigiola litoralis
GGGGGGGGGGGGGGGTGGGGGGTCTTCAGGATATATGCAGAAACTGATCTTCTCTGTCTTTTTATGTTCTTTGAATCCTCCTAGATAGTGCTGTTACTTATCTTAAGGTTGTTTGCCGTTTGCAGGCCTATCACTGACTTCAACGAGATAACTTTCCACTTCATGGAGTGCATATATGTCCATGTCTACAATACTAGATTGAGGGTAATTGTATCAAGATTAACGGCTTATGTAATGACTGACGATAGTCAGTGGTTTTATGCTTATCTTTATGTTGTCGTTGCAGGCAGCTAACGTCCCTGCTGATGGTCCAATGATGCCGTCTGTAAATGGTACTCCTTTTAGTGGATACCAGGGTGCACAGCAGAACCAAGTAAGTATTTTGTTTCTTGTTCTTTGATCTTTGTAAACTCTGTTGTTTGTTACTAAGTATGTTACTTTTTCTTGTGTTACAGTTTCGTGGACAGTATATGGAACTTAAGGGTGTTGACAAAATGGTGGCGGATTACTTGGAGCAACCTGCAAACCTGTGAGTTCATGTTGGATTTTATTTAACCTCGTAATGTCTGCCCAAGTCTTGTCTTAGATAAAGCTTGATAAAATGATTTGTGTCTGGACAATAGCCAAAGAAGCCGACTAAAATATACCGATTGGTCTCAAAATTTAGTCTACTTATTAAGGTCTTGTCTTTGGAATGATGCAATGATGTAGAACAGTAGAAGGGACTCTTGTTTTCAGAGGGTTGCACAGTTCTAGTTTGTCTTGGACATGGTTGAAGCTTTTATCTTGCGTTATCAATTTCTTATTTGTGTTAATTCTTCTCATGCTGACCACTTAGTCTTATGCCATGTTCAGTGCAAAGGAAAGAGGGGTGCATATTGATGAGATTGCGCAGCGACTTAATATTCCACTTGAAAACATAATGTATTTTTCTCCCCTTATCGGATGCTTCAATATTTTCGCTTCTAACATATGAAACTTGCTTTCACTTACTCTCTTTTCTAAAAGATGTATGTGTTGCGTTCTTGGTATTTGACAGGCCATCTATAAAGACTCTTGAGGAGGAAGGCGTGGTTTACTCAACAATTGATGAACAGCACTATAAGTCAACTAGCAACGGCTGATTTATGTATGTCAATAATGACGGGCTTAAAACACTTCTATCAACTCTCTGGGCTCTTGTAGCGTATTAACTTATGCTGCAATATATAGTTATCATTTGTGAACAGAATTCAGTTCTAGATCAGCTAAAAGTCGTTATGAGGAAAGGGAAGCCCGATTCGGGCTTCCTAAGAATTATTACCAAACATCCTCCGCGTACTGATCGCAACGGTTGATTCAGGACAATTTCTGGCTGTAGAGGTGGTTAGGACGATGGTTACCTGTACACCTCATCTGACATACTGTTGGTCTATACCACTGTATGATGTCCTGGGAACTAGAGGCTTGGATGTGCTCTTCTGTACTCTTGCTTCTTGAAGCTTTATACCTGCTGAGGCTGCTGTATAATCACTGGGTCTTGCTTTTATTTTGAGTTTCTTAGCATATGGACCGTGGTTTTTTTTTTCTTGGCAGGGTCAGTTTTCACCCTCCGTTCTTGGATCAGAAATTTACCTCAACAACTCCAACCTAGATGGCTAGATTATTGGTGAGTTAAGGGTTAGCAAAAATTTGGTTGAGTTTGCTAATTAAGCATAGGAGAGTAATAGGTTGGCATACAAAAATTGAGGTCCACAATCAAAAAATTCAAGTAGCCTGTTGTCAAAAAAAAAATAAAAAATCAAGTACATAAGAACTATGGGACCTACGTTTTCCATTTATAATAATCAATTTCGATCATGGTGGTTTTGAGATATGTTTTACGTGAAAGTATGTAAAGCTGATCAATCAAGGAAGATGATAGGTTGAGACGTGATGTTGTTTAAATTCGGTGTCATTCTCTTTCAATTTTGATTTCTGCTATTTATTTAGGAGAAATTTTGAGATCGAATGCGAGAAAGTGGTGTAACTATGGGTACTTTTGAGTGGCGGATCGAGGGATAGTGTGTGCTATTTTGCAGGAAATGGATAGATATGGTAATAAAATGATAGAAAATTGTAGTAAACAGTTAAAAAACTGTGAAACATAGTAAAAACCTAGTAGAAATCATAAAAAATAGCTACTCCAAAAACTCCAAAATAAATTATACTATACTACGAAACCCTTTTTCATGAACGGCACCAAATTTCTCCATTCCTTTCTTTCTGCTGCTAACTGTTTGATTATGGCATTTCAGAGCTCACACGTGTAATAGTGAATGCATTGCGGGCGTCACGTGCAACTGAGTTTCCACCGTTTGTTTCGACCACTGCCCTTGATGTTGCATGAATATATGCATGGGGACGTTTCATTATGGTTAGAAAGCCTCCAGCAAATAATATGGGCCTTCATTTTTGACCTTCCACTTTCATTCCTACACCCTATTTGGACCAGAAAGGAATAGAGGACAATAAAGAAACTTCTAAAGGTCTCAAACTACCTGAAGTTAGCTTTTATTTCTTCTTTTTTACAATCGCGGGGAATAATCTGAATCTATTGCGGTGTTCTGCATACCGACTCTGGTAATATAGAAATTTTGTTTGAAAACCAAACTATTTGAGTTGTCACATGTTGTGGATGTGAATTTACTCCATCCATTTTTATCAATTTTTGTATTTGATTTTACACATTTGTTAAAAATCAAGATGCATACTTTAACTATTAATATTTTTAAATTATAAATTCATAATGGTTAGTTTCGTATCTAAAAATAACTTTATATGTATAATTTTTTTTTGTCAAAGTATAACTAGTGTCAAAATCAAAAGTAAAAAATTGGTGGAAATGGAAAAAGTACTCGATACTATTCCTTATTAATAAGATATAGTTCAAGAGAATTTGTGCCACACTTCTGACCTTCTCCCATCAATTGTTTGATGTTATCACTTAAATAAACAAAATTTGCTTCCTCAGACAATTTCGCGCCGTATATTTCATCTTTTTGCCTCCTTAGTCAAAAAGTGTTTGTAAGCTCTTACGGAGTACGTAGTAGTTAATTTCCGGGTCTAGGGGAAAATGGCTGGACCGTCTCATTTACAAGACATTGTTCTTGTCATGACTGTTTACTTTGTTGTGGCTGACGCATACTTGATGGTACCTATATATTCATTGCTTAACTTTTCTGTATGCAATCGTTACACAACATGAAGGCATCAAATTTCACAACCATGGTTACTGCAATTGATTAGAAAGACATTGATGTTGTACGTACTCACTAGTCCTATGGTTGTCTATGCTAAATTTATCGCAGGAAATCAAAGAAAGATCTTTATTTTAGAAAAAATCGCTTTATATGGTTGCATAATTTGTTCGCATATACTTCAGGACTCGATTGCGTTTCATACGAATCTTATAGGGGAGTATATCGAGTTTTAAAGACTTATCAACCATGTTATATGACAAATAAAAGCGGACACGAGCATAAGTTTTGCGAACGATTCTCGAGCAACCTTGATCAAAGCTCGTTGATGACCTAAACATGCAACACATACAAAAAGAATCAGACTTTACTTAAGGAGTCAAGCACAAGCAAATCTTGTAAGCTCGTTTATGTTTGTGAACAAGTTTGTTTATGTTCACGATTCACAAACAAGCTTACATATGTGCTATTGGCTCGTTCGAAAAATAATTGATGCTTGTTCAAACTTGTTTAATTTGTTTATAAATGGATATGGTTTGATTGTTCGATAACCACCTTGTTTGGTTCATCTTTGTATCTCAATATAGCTAAATAACCTTCATTTAGTCGCTTGATTGTTTGTTTACCATTTTGATTAAAGCTCGACTCATTTGGATAATTGAGTTGAGTCAAGCTGAATTTGAGTTCATCAAAAAGTTATCAAATTGAGTTTTGAACACAACCTTCGAGTTTAAACGAGCAAGTTATATGGAGTTGATTTTCACCATTCGTTTCCAAGTTTACTTGGAGACAAGCAGAGTTCAAATTAACAATCTCAAATCTTGGAGGTGTAGTTAACAATCCTAGAGACAAATGCTCAAAATTTCCGAATTTTAATAAATAAATTTAGAAAAATGTAGATTGTCCAAGGTTTCTCTTCGTCCACTACATGGATAAGTACTCCAGTAGAGATTTTTGCATTGGGCAATCGATAATGTGCAATACTCCAGTGAAATGGAGCCCTGTACATTGGACTTGTGGTAACCTATAGAAGATAAACATGTGTACTAACCAGCAAACAGAAGAAGGCAGAAAATAAAAATCCTTGATGTTTGTGCAAACTGCAAAGGCTGTTTGTAGTCACACCTGACACCTCCATACATTCATTCACATACGAAATTACACAAAATTTCTCCACCGCCTATATATCTTTGTGATCATCTTCACCCTTAGATTTTTCTCCTTGTCACTCCTCATTTCAACTTTCACTTCCCACAGTATAGTTTTCCAACCCAAAAAAGAAGAAAAAAGAACCTCCAAACAACCCATAAAAGAATAGAAAAGGACTCGACATACACTAAAAGCTAAGCCCAAAATTCTCAAAATTTTACTTAAGTATATTTTGTTTTTGAGCACACGTTCATCGAACTAAACTTACTAAAGCATAAACAATGGATTCTTCTGCTGGTTCCCTATCCCCAGGCAACCCAGATCATAGCTGGCTTGCCTTCTCTCTCTCTAATCACTATTATCAACCAACAAATCCTCCTCAAGTTCATCAACTCAACCCCCTCTGCCTTTTCCAACATCCTCAACCTCCTTCTCCTGGTCAGTTCCTCGTTTTCTGTTCCTCATAACTTTTGTAACGTTATAAAAATTAAACATTGCTAACATGGTGCTAGCCAAGTTCAGATTTTCCTAATTTTTTAGTCTAATTCTAAGAGAGCGTACAAAGTCGCAAATAAAATTTCCTGATATATGATCATAGCTATGAGCTATATATATAGTAACACTAGATAGTTGTACTAACACAAAGTTGTTTCTTTTTTTTAATTTTGGTGAAAACATAACGCTGGTTCTTTGGCGAGAACTAACATAACATTGTTTACTTGATGTTACATTTACATTACGACCAATCTTAAATTTTATGTGTCAAGTCTCGTATGGTGTTATCTTAACATTAGATATATGTCAAGCTCTAGAGCTTTGTAGTAATTAACACGAGATATCAGTCTATTAACTAGTAGTACTACTCTTTATATTTAGATCATATATGTCGAGCATGATAGGGTGTTATCTTGACACTTAAGAACATGCTAAAAATGCTAAGCATAAACTTCTAGCTATATACTACGTCTTGTGCCTTTTCATGTAGCACATAAAATGAACTAAAACAATCTCACATCTTTCATTTCTTTTGTTGGGTACTAAAAGGTGAGGTTGGTGTAGAAAATGGTGCAACTAGTCATCAACAACAACATCACCATGAGCTGTCTTTCCTTGGTGGCGGCGGTGGTGGCAGTGGGCTGTTACAAGTGGGACTTTTCCCGACGATGGAAGTGGACGCGGTGGCCATTGCCAACACTGGTGGAGGAGTTATCTACGAGGCGGTGGAGGAGCGGAAACCAATAGCAACAAGCTTCTTAGGAGGGTTTTCTGTTCCGCAGCAACATCAGCAAGTAGTGCAACAAGGAGAAGAAGAGAGAATTATTATAGCTGATGCCAACAAACAACAACTTGCTGTAGTTGCTGCTTCTACTGCTGCTGTTTCTTCAAGTAATCACAAGAAAGGTGCTGAAGGTTTTGGTCACAGGACTTCCATCTACCGTGGTGTTACTCGGTAATTTCTTTACAATCATCGCAATAAACTTCGATATATGCATACTAGAGCGTACATTTTGTATATGTCGGCTAGTTTAGTTGGTAAAGTTTATGATCCTCGTTTCGAGTTTGTTTGCACTACGTCTAATTAAACTTCCCGCATTTGTAAGCTTATTAGCTTAAAGGATGTTCTCCCTCATAAAATTAATATTATAATTAGTGAAAAAGTTTACGCTTTGATCTCTATAGTTTTAAAAGAAAGGCAGCTATGTTTGGAGCTTAAATCATACTAGTTCAAGTAGTCAAGAATCAAAAATTAGCATTACACGCTTATGAAATGTTACTTTGCTGTTTCTTTAAGCTTGGAAATTTAAATTTGATGAAAAGGTTAATGTTTAATCAATTTCGATGATCATTTTGTGCTTTGAATAGGCATAGATGGACTGGGAGGTATGAAGCACATTTGTGGGATAACAGCTGCAGAAGGGAGGGCCAAAGCAGGAAAGGCCGTCAAGGTAATATAATCTTTGTTTAACCTCTCAAGTGCTAAAAAGAAAATAATTAGCAAATGTGTGATAAAAAGGTAGAGTTAGTTAAAGTTGAGTAGCATGCTTCTTTTTGGAGCTAATAATGATGTGAGGATGAGAATCTGAGAACTAGAACTTGGGATAACTTCAAATATATTGAACTTCTACCAATTGATCAACATTAATTCAACCATTCAACCTTGCTCCTCAAAGTCGAGCAGCATGTGTAACAGCTGTGTGCTCTTAATCCGAATCTGTGTTCATCTGTCGGAAACTTTTGTGCATAAAAGCGGGCTTGTTTTGCATGTACCTTTTTGACCTGCTTGATTTTTGGGCCATATGACCATGGAGTTTTGACCGTCCACGTTCCACCTATAGAAATTGTATAGTGCATTATGATGCACCTCCAAGTTTGGAACTCTTTCTAACAGCACATTTTGGTAAACAAACTATGCGCACATCAGAATTTATTAGGTTGATCAAGACCTAATACGGGAAACACCTGACTTCTCTAAGACTCTTTAACTGAAAGAGAGAATATATTCCTGAATTATATTGTGGAAAAAGTTGTCATGTTATGTCTGTTAATGACACTTACTGTTATCGTAACGGGTTTTATGTGTAGTTTCTGATATGAAAAATAGATTACGTACATTAACAATGATACTCTTGTGTATGAAATTAGCATAGTTATACCATTTAGGATATTCTTGACATGGGAATCGTATTTTGGTGCATTATTCTTTTTGATGATAGGTTTCTCCTGATTCTCTTAATAAGTAATTTGATTATTTGAAATAGCTAATAAATTCTCCTACATACTAATTTTGCTGCGATGTCAGAATATCATGTACTCTCTCCGTCCCAATAGATTGTTATCATTTGTTTAAATTTTAGTCACATACATCTTGCAAATGATAACAATCTACGTAGGAAGTATTTGAATTTTAGAAGTAAATAATTAGATAGTTTCTCATGATGAGATTAAAGTATAAGATGAATGCCAACCTTGTTTTTTTTCCCCGTTATGAATATCTGACTTCATGTACTTGTAGATGTATATGCACATTCCCAAGACATGCCTTGGTCTTTTTCTAGTTTTGGATGCATAATAATGGAGTAAACACAGGAAGACTGCAAAGCCCTAGAGGAATCTTCAGTAATGTACTCTCCACTATTCAGCATTCCAGTGTACTAGTAAAGACCTTAGATCTTCCATGCTTTTGCTTTTTCAGGCCTGTTTTATCTGTTACTCAATTTACTTACCTCATGGCTATACTTTGCTATGCAATACAGCTATGTGAATGTGAATTTAATAATGTCTCCATGTTTAACAATCGTTCACTTTCTGATTAATGCTTTTCTTGTTTGGTGCTTCTTCATGGGCCCTTGGTGTAATGTGCCAAATGATTGCTGAAATGGGCGGACATGTTTCATGATTTCTTCTTGGTACAGTGTACTTAGGTGAGTAATATTTATTCAAGAAATTGAACTTCTTGCAATTGGTACGTTTTGATCTTACTAAGAGTATATATTTTCAATACATAATTGTGCTATGACATCGTGTACTAGCTACCAGCTTCTATGGTCCTTTCACTCTTTCCATGCCAAAAAAATACAGTTTGTGATAGTTTTTCACCTTCTTGTTTTGGGTTTGCTAGTGTACTTTTAAACTGTAGTATTTCAATGTGTACTTTGTAATTTGTATAGATGGTCAGTATTCCCTTGTTACAGATGACATAGAGGGGAGACATGTGGGTCATGCATCTCAATATTTCAATTTCAAGTGTGCACCAAAAAAAATAAAAATTTCAATTTCAAGTAGTCATCAATTATTTTCAAATGTGGCAAATTGGCTGTTTTGCATGGATCAACATATCTTTACGTGTTATTCTCCCTCAAAGATATGGCAGAAATCTGTATGGGCATTCTTTTTTATTGAATGTAATCCTAACTACATAACTCACACTACCTTTTTCCTAATAATTAGGTGGGTATGATAAGGAAGAGAAGGCAGCAAGAGCATATGACTTAGCTGCTCTTAAATATTGGGGTCCAACTACTACTACAAATTTTCCGGTATGCATTTTGTTGTATTAGGCTGCAATTGTCAGCTACTTTATTTCTTTTCCTTTGAACCTTTTCAATAGTAAATGTATTTTAACTTGAGGTTTATTAATCTAAAACAAATAAAATTTACTTTATTTACCTTGCTACCTCAGATTTCTGACTATGAGAAGGAGCTAGAGGAGATGACGAACATGAGCAGGCAGGAATTTGTGGCTTCACTTCGAAGGTTTTAAACTTATACTAGGAACATTTTATAAATTCATATTGGATTTCATGTTTCCCTGATTGTGACAACCCATGGTGCAGGAAGAGTAGTGGTTTCTCTAGAGGAGCATCAATTTACAGGGGTGTCACAAGGTATTACCTTTTGCTAGTATGTCCAGAGTTCTATTTTCCTGTCAAACATTATACATATATGTCACAGAATAATATTTAATTAAACTGGAGACACATATGCAAATGACAAGCAATTACAAGAAGAAAAACTCATTTTACAATGTGTATCTTTTTTCATGTACGAACGCTGATCAGGCACCATCAGCATGGAAGATGGCAAGCAAGGATCGGAAGGGTAGCTGGAAACAAGGACTTGTACCTTGGAACCTTCAGTGAGTTTACATTTGTGTTGCTATCGTTGCTTGCTTTGATACTATGTGCATAATTGTTGATGCATTGTGCATAATTGTTTGCTTAAAGTAACAGTTCATTTCATGTGTATGTTTTGTTCGTATAGGTACTCAAGAAGAGGCTGCAGAGGCCTATGACATTGCAGCCATAAAATTCCGAGGCCTAAACGCAGTGACTAATTTCGACATAAGCCGTTATGACGTGAAGAGCATCATATCCAGCAACCTTCCTGTGGGTGGCATGTCGAACAAATCAAGATCGGACCATTCAGCCTCGGATGACAACAAAGTTTACAATGGCGTAAAATCAGATGGTTCAGAGCTTGTTTCAGCATTGCCACTCATAACCTCCCCTCTGCAGCCTGCAACTACTCCCACCCTCAACTTTGCAATACCCATTAAGCCAAACTCAACGTCGCAAAATTACAACTTAACTTCTCTTGGGCCAATGGATCATAATGAAGCAATTGGGTATAATTTTGGGTATGTTAATCAGCCCCTTAATGGCAGTGGGGATAGTGATAATAATAGGGTGTGTCAAGAGTATAATGGTTGTGATGGGAGCAATGATAATAGTAATGTTACTACTAGTAGTGGTGATAATACTTGGATGGTTACACCAAGCTTGCATTCATTCCAGAGTGCCAAACCCAACCTATCAGTGCTGCAGACACCAATATTTGGCATAGAATGATTTGAGTAGGATGTCAGATGTGTGAGGGAATCAGTGCAAGAACAGAAGGTTGAAATAGAAAGGGGAAGACAAGAAAGCAGAGAGTTTTTGTTTTCATGTGAAGGTGAAACAGATGAATGAACAGGGGTTAAATGTTTCTTTGAAAGTTTGAATATTTTGGAAGACTGACAACAACTTTGACAGGAAGCTGACGATTCAGAAGTGCTGACACTTTTCTGTTTGTTATCTAGAAAATATGTAATGCTTCAGAGTTTTGACGTTCTCTTCCCCATCATGTGGTTTTTGTCACTTCTTTGGATCATTGGATGTCGCTGATTATTATTATTAGTTTAGGGATGCTGTTATTATCAGATAAGTAGATAACAAATCATGTATCCTTCTTCCAGTTTTCCCATGGTTGAATGATGATGTTGTTTTAGTGCCATCTGTTTATGACTGAAATATTGGCTGATGTTGTTATGACTTATGGGGGTGCATATACAGGATAGATATGTTTATATGGTTTCAACTTATGACAGTGAAGTGGCCGGAACTTTCAGCTAAAATGCATAAAACTTTCAGGGAAAGAAAAAAAAAAAAAAGAAAAGAAACTGGATTCAAACGACAATACACTTCAAATTTATCTCGTGAATAAAAACGGAACTATTGATATAAGCATAATCTTGCACTTCCAGTACCTTTATCGGATCAAAGTGCTTCATTGATACTATAAATAGTAGTAATATCATTTTGGAGTGCCAATGATTGTACTTTTTTATACAATACATTACTGGTGTAAACTTGTCCATTCATCCAGAAAATCCACAGAGCAATATTAATGTTAATGTTTGTGGTTAGTGGTTTAGAGCAAACAGCAGGAAAAGAAAAAGCAGCACATGGTCAACAAGGGCCTGTTCCAAGCCTTTAAATTTTTAAGTAGCTTGAATGTGCTGATTACATGTTTCATATAGAAACAATATCTAAATTTATACCAGATGTTTGACAGAGTAAAATGCTCTTATACAATCATCATTAAATGGAAGAATGGCTGTTGATAAATAATCAACGACTACAGATATGTAGAATGCTAGCATGCTCCTATAGGTCTGAAAGAATTAGTATGACCGAGACCTTCAATTAGCCTCAAGGTCAAAAATAATGGGTAGCCTAAGAGCAGCATATTACCGAGTATAATTAATGCCACAGCTTCAAACAGAATCCAGGGGGAACTGCTGATGATCTCTTTGACGAGATTAAATCCCCAAAAGTATCTAGAAGCTGCTCTGAAAGGGATGCAGGATCCTCAATTAAGGTATCGACAAAGGCCTTAACAATCCTAGTCTCCTGTTCGGTCGCCCTAATGCTGTACCAAGTCAAGAATTTCTGTCTAAAGCTTTTGTCAATGTGTCCTTCACATTCGAGCCATCGTATGACCTTTATGTAGTACTCCAAGTTACTGGCGGAAGGGACGTCACCGACACCTTCATCATCTTGAGTCTCCAACTGTCTTTTCTTAGACGAACTTCTTGCATTTTCCTTCTTTCCTAATCCGTCATCTTGATCCTTGTTCAGGGATTTTTGTCCCCCCTTCCTTGTGGTGCCATCTTTTAAGCTTTCTTTCCTTGAAGGAGTGATGGGCAAGCTAGTTTCATGACCCCTACAAGGTGACAACAGGTGCTTGGTCTTGTCAGGCTCATTTGATCTAAAGTCGGTGCTTATTGCTTCACTGATTTGGGGATCTGATGAGTGTCTCATTTCAAGTTTCATAGGATCAGATTGATCTACAGACGCAGATTTCCCTGTTGCATGCTCCTCATCTGATGTAGAATACAGGTTTTGCTCGTGACTGCCATTGCTGGAATTGAGTGGCTCATTGGTTGGAGCAACCATACCCTTGGTAGTTTTGTAATAACTAAAATAATCTTCGGATTTGTTTTCATTCAAGTCACAACAGTGTGCAGTATTAATAGTTTCATCTTCAACAGAAGAAGGATTGGAAAGACTGCTGCAGTTGGTAGCAGGGCTCTGAATTCTTTCTACTGTCGAGCACTTAGCAACATCATCGCTGATAGGAAAGTTTGTTGTTTTCTGACGCACTTCAGATGAGCTCAACTCTTTAGAGTCATTGAAGGACACAACCTTGAAAATGTATTCTGTCGCTGGGGAAAGTCCAGAGACTATAAACCTTGTTTGTGGAGGAAACAATGTACAAGTAGGCTGTGTTATCTCTTTCCTGTCATCAACCTTGCGATGCCACAATGTATAACCCACATTATTTTCTGATGCTGGACTATCAGGACCCAAGATTAAAGTGACTGAGGTGGCACTTGTAGACTCAACTCTGATGATAGTAGGTATCATCGACTTGGAATCTGCCAATGTTGGAACAAAGTATTGGAGGATATATTAGGAATATTCTAGAGTATCTAGAATATTAGGGTGTAGTCATTGGACCTCAGTCCAACTCTATTGTACTATATGTAATTTCTGCCATAAAATCCATATTTCATCAATCAGGAAAAGTTCGTCCCAGATGACTACCAGGGTCGTAACAAACCATAATAAAGCCTTATTTTAGTTGACAAGAGAGGTCGTATACTCGTATCAAGCCTAAGCTAGGAGTTGATAAAGCCTGTATTTGTTCCTCCATAAATAAAAAGTTTTTACACAAAGGGCACTCCAATCTCTTGTCTAAAAAATAAACCACTTCAGCTCTATTTGCTTCCTTGTGAAAAGGCTATTTGCAAGGCATTAAATGGACTCTCCACCAACCCCCCCCCCCCCTGCTCAAAGAATATAAAAAGGGTCAAGACTACAGGTGAATGCATGATGCAAGTGCGACGTTTTTCAGTTAGAATGGCAAAACAAAACAATCCACAAGGATAATACGTGCAGAGTTTGTTAAGATTACCTTTATGCAGGGGACTGGGACAAATCATCAAATCAAATGACTCCACAGCAAGAGCACAAAGTCTCTGGACTTCTTGACCTGAAGACAGCCTGTTAACAATGCCTCTACCCATCTTGACAGGAACACCACTTAAGGTACCCACTTCTGCTTCCAGATGTTTGACAGCATCATCCACAATTTCAGAAAGTTGCTGGTATTTTTTTGTTCCGGACAGTAGCTTCTGGCTAAGTGCTATACGATAACATAAGATGTCCACGCGTCTTGTGTCCTTTGCAACCACCACTTGTTTTCTCCAGCAGCTAGATAAAATCAAATCACTAGGATCAGTTTTTTTTTTCTTCCATTAAGTTTATATTAATAGAGGACAAATAACAGTATTAAGCAATCAACACAAAAAATAAAAACCCGTCTGCTGCCTTAAATATCCAAGGATGTCCAAGTTCTTGAAGACGATTTATTTATAAACTCTATCAACTGCTTCATTCCTCTGTCATATCAGCAAGTTCATCAAGTGCGAACAAGTATGACACATAAAAAGGGCTACGCATACATCATGAAGGATGTACAGGAAAAAAACTACTAGGAGGGATGCCAATCAAGTTGTGATAACAAAATCAGCAAGTGTGTGGAGAAAACAAATGCAACTTAGTAACTTACGACTTCAAGCATGTGATTAGGGATCTGGTACCATGGCTTTGAACTTTGAAGGCACACGATATGCTAGATCCGTGGTGATTACAGTAAGGTAAACAAAATTTAAAATCTTAATTTCAGGAATCAAGATACTTTGGCAGTCATAGGATGGGAGTTTCTGTGTTGAAAAATTAAGCGACATTGGCACGAAAAGGATGTGCTTTGATTAGCTAACAAGCTGAATTCATATTTACAGTATCTTAGTAAAGGGTTGGCCAGACCTTATTCCACTTATTCACGGAAGGAGAAACCCAAAAAAAAAAAAAAAAA
>CAAKMY010041184.1:0-11287 GCA_901111285.1 Corrigiola litoralis
ACACAATTAGACTATAAAACATGTGACACACCATTGTTACTATAGAGCGACGGCCATCCCACCTTTACTTTCCTATACGACTATTTCATCCTTCATCTATAAGAAGAAATCACCATTATTATATCCTATTATTTGGTCAAAACAACTATGTTAAATAATTTTTCCTAACCATGTTAACTTTAAGGAGAAGCCCAAAACTTTTAGAAATGTAATACACCTAAAATCGCACATGGATTAAAATTATCCTAAATAACAGAAACTTACATATTTCTTTTTCCATATTACCATTTCTATTGCATAAATAACTATTTATTTATCAAAGCTTTTATAAAAGGAGAAATCACACAATTTCCCTTTCCTTTTTTTCCTCGAGATTGGGTTGGTCTTCAGTGTACTTTCGTATTCCAAGATATTATAATTATTACAAAGAAATTGAAGGCAGAAAGAGACACGTGTCATCCGACAAACTGGATACGAAGTAATATACAAACTCTTGCCACTCTCCGACAATAGTGGCAGCTTAAAAAAATGGCGGCAGTGGGCATAAAACCCGCACGTGTGCAACTGCACACAACTAACACGAACACAAGCCCCCTGTCTTTCCGTGCCACGGTCGCACCACCACTCCCACGTGCGACCGTCTCATTCCGGCGCCTCCAGCTGTCGCCTTTTCGCCTCGAAGCGAGAGCTGTTAAGAAGAGCCCAAAGCGTCTTAAATACTCCACCCCTCGCTTCTCCTCCAAGGTTGTCTCCTTCCCTCTCTCATTATATCTTTATTAGCTACTTTAGTGGTTGAATTCTTATTTGCGACTTTGTGCACTCATTTAAAACCCCAAATAGTGTAAGACTGTAAGGTAGCACAAAATGAAAAGGGCCTCACGAAATTACGTTTCTGTCCCTGATTTTTATGATATTGCCACAGGTAGTCCCGGGACTATGTTAGAATTTACTTTGGAGCCCCGAGAAAATATAGGAACTTGATTGTTTTGTTTGATATTAACTGATTAGTACTGTAGTGGATAGAAGTATTGTCTATCAGATGAGAGGTTTGATTCTTATTAGCGACTTTGCACGCTCCTTTGGAACCCCGAGAAAATATAGGAACTTGATTGTTTTGTTTGAGATTAATTAATTTGTATTGTAGTGGATAGAAGTGTTGTCTATTAGGTGAGAGGTTCGATTCTTATATGCGGCTATACGAGCTTATTTCGAACCCCAAGAAAATATAGAAAGTTAATTATTTTATCAGCTATGAACCATTGAGCTTGAGTTGCTTCAAATTTATGATTGTTTTGGGGAAAATGTGTGGATGATTGGATTTTTTTGAACTGAAGTTTCCAATAGATTGGAAATTCGGGCGATATGTACGATAATTATGTGTAAAGATGTCGGTATTTTTCGTCTCTTGACTGATTTTGGCGAAATGTGTGTGTAATTATGAGTAAAGATGTCGGTATTTTTCCGTCTCTTGACTGATTTTGGCGAAATGTGTGTGTTCGGCAAATTTAGAAAGGATATTTCAGATTATGTACCCATTGTGCAATTAATTACTCTCGAGGTGTTAATTTATAGTCTTTGCGATGTAAGATTATATATGTAGTGTTATTTTGTTTAACAAGTCATGAAATGAGGTATTGATAGGGAAAAACACTAGTGTTCCGTTACAATTATTGATTATTCGTGTTACCGGCGTTAATATCTTGTTACCTTTGTAGTTTTGTTGCAATCAACTTTAATCTGTTGTAGATGTTGCCTTTTTCATGGTGCTGGTGGATAATGTGATTAGTTTACAGTTTACGAGTTGCGACTCATGAAGGAAGTAGTTTGATGCTTTATTTGTCTCTCCCTTTTGTATTGTCAAATCTAGTGAATACTACGATTAAGCCTTTAAGCAATGGACCTTTCTACGCGGAAATGGTTTCTGTGCACTTGGAAATAGTAATAGTATTAAGTAGTTGTCGGAAGATGAGATTTGGAGATACAGATTGGACAGTTCAAGTTGGCTTATTTAACTATGCGAATGGGAAGCTATGAGTACAAAAGAGTATCTCAATAGAAACACTCTTCCCCCCCCCCCCCAACCTGTGTATATCTAGAATATTGATGGATATTTTTCCCTCGCTTCTATTCTTTATTATAAGTTGCTAAATTTGGTGTTTAGTCTTCAGAGGTAGGGGGGGGGGGAAACGTGTCATGGTAGCTTATGAAAACTAAATCTTAAGGAACAAGTTTCGATTTGTTAGGAGGGTGGCCTGCTCTATGTTGAAGTTGATCCATCAGGAGCTGACAATTGGAAACTGGATCCTGTGATTGAGCAACTGAAGGAAGGAGCTGTTGGTGTCATCCCCACAGATACAGTGTATGTTTCTCTTGTGAAATTTTGATCTCTGTGCGTCCATTTCCTTTAATGTTTTTCAGAGAAAGAGTAGCTCTGCTTCCGAGACCTGCTTTTCATAATTCTTGGCAATGTACAGTCTACCGTACTACTTGTTTCTTGGAGAAAAATTTATTACAATGAGCACCAATTTTTCGAGAATTCTCTCTTTTGTTTTGTTGCCCCTCTATCTCTCTCTCTGATTTCTTTTGCATCTGTTCTCTTAACAATTTTGTGTAAAAAAGTCCATCTCTTGATTATTTTTCTTGGAACACTGCAGTGACATTATTATAAGTAATGTCATTTATATGGTCCAACGGCCACACTGTGTGATTTAATTTATCGTAGGTTACCGTACTTACTACTCTACCTGATCCACATTTCTATCTTTACTTATCTTTCAGCTAATGAAGGATCTTGTGAGTTATATATTGTTTGTATTTTTGCATTCTTTGACCATTTTCTATTTTTATTCCATTTTTCTTATACCAGGATAATTATGTTAAGTATACTCCCTTATCTGTTATCTCCCTCAAAGAAAGGCAAAAAGGAATCTTTTGCTAGCTACTTATATAAATGTATCTTGTTTTATCGGAAATCATATAGTATTAGTTTTGTCCACTAATCAATTATCAAATAGTTTTCTTGCTGATTACGTTGCTTCTTGATTTTGTAGGTATGCAATTGTCTGTGATATGAATAGTCACTCAGCCCTTGACCGTCTCAGGAGGTATGCAGCTATCTTTCAGTGTTTCTATAACAAAAGGTCCTGAATGTTTTTGTCTCTTATTTAACTTCATCATTCGGCTACATTTTGCAGGATTAAAAATATAGAAACTACTAAGGTAAGATGATTACTCACCTTTAGATGCGATAATTCGATCCCAATTGTTGTGAATTTGTGATCTGTCCTCCATCTACTTTGTCACTATTAAAATGTCACTTTGCGAAAATGCAATAGATATGTTATATATTGTCTTATTAAACACAAAATTTCTCATGTGATTTGTGCAGCCACTTAGCATCTTATGTCGCTCGTTCCATGATATAGATGTATACACAATGGGGTTTGCTCGTGGTGATAGCCTAGGTCATCCAAACATTTTTCGAGCTGTCAAGCATTGCCTGCCTGGACCTGTGAGTATAATTTGGCCTTTGGTTTTCATTAAGTGGTTAGTGTTATTTTAGTCTAATTATGCCAGCAATTAGTTTTCCTTCTGGTCTGGAGTGTCTGAGGGTGAGCTGTAAAACATGAGAGGGTAAAGGTGAACTTTTAGGCCTTAGCTGTCCGCTAAGCTAGCTTATTGTTTTGTGTGTTGTGTTGCCATTTAAGCCACAGTAGATGTGGAACATGCATACATGGAAACTTTACAAGGGAGATACAGAAACCAAACTAATTCCGCTGCTTATCCCTGTGTGCTGTCTCATAGCTTCTTTTCCATTTTTTTTTGGTGGTATCATTAAGAAGGCCCTATTACCGCCAGGCGAATTGTAATTCATAACATCATATCCTTAAAACTAATGAGGTAGTTACTATCACGGGGGGTTCTGCATAGGATATCTGATTAACATATGTGCAACATCTGTGTGGTGTCTGATGTTCCATTTCATTTTCCTCTTGACACCAGCATTTCGTTTTATAATGCTTTTTGCATTTAAATTTTCTGGCAGTACACTTTCATATTGACTGCAAGCAAAAATTTACCAAAGCAGTGTACCAATTATGGTCCTGGTAATGCAAAATATACGCCAAAGAAGAGCATAGGTATACGTATGCCTGATGATCCTGTAACTAGAGCAATTCTTGAGAAGATGGATTCACCTTTAATATCCACCAGGTTAGTTTGAAACCCCCAAATTTCTTCTATTTCTGGAAAACATGAGTGTTGTTCGTCATTGCTAGTATTATATATATGTAGGTCAAGCAAATGAATGTTTATGTACCTCTTGATCTCCCAAACCTTTTTTTGTTTTATGGTTTGTTGTCACCGGGTTCTGCCGTTATTGTTGTTTAATGTTTTAATTCAATTCACCATCCTTGTTGTAGTGTTAAGAGGCCAGAGGAAGATCAGTGGATACTCGATCCAGTCCTGATTGCTGATGTTTATGGAAAAGAGGTTAGCTCTTTGCTAAAAGTAATCGGCAAAGCACATCTGTTGCAAGTAGTTAAAGTTATTCTGAGTTCTGAAGTGATATGATTGACATGTATAATTAATGAGCAGCTCTTTTGAGCCTTCCAATTGCTAGTTAGTAATAGCTCTGTTGTGCTTTTCCTTTCTCTAGGGCCTTGATTTTGTTGTTGATGCTGGTCTTAGAGTTGCTGAGCCTTCTACTGTGGTTGACATGATTGGCAGTGTTCCAAAAATCATTCGTTTAGGCAAGGTATGTGAGATTGTCTCACTGATCTGCATCAATATCTCTCAGGATCAGGGGTCTGCATTTACTCCCCCCTCCCCCTTTTTTATGGATGACTTTATATATTTACATATGTATGCCTATAATCATCGTCTGTGTCTTCTAGATGCCATGGCAACAAAGTCCCTATATCTGACTAGTACGATTATATTGAAAGCACATGCTTACTACTCGATGCTACTTTGTCCTATTATGGTGTGTTACATTGTATAGTTTCTCATGTCCTGTGTTTGTTGTATGTATGCTATAAGATTAAATAGGAGTGTAGGGTTTATTTAGAGCATGTTCCTTTGTTTAGGATTCCTCACATCATTATAATATATGCTACTCTACCTTTCAGTAATCATATGGCCTTGATTGATTGATTCCCTAAGATAATATGGCTCAATATAAGTGTACGTGAATACCTTGTGTAGTTTCGAGAAATTAGGACCGTAACATGGTGGTCAGGAATGTGTAACCAGTGCTGGACACAACTACACAGTATGGCCTGTATAATACCATGTTTGTTTCTATGAATTGCATGTTTGTGAATGTCAAGGTTCAAGCCTGCTAATCCTAGATGCTAACAGCTTATCCTCAAGGCAACCAAATACACCCTTTACAGATTGAAAATGGTCTGAGCATTCTTGAAAAAATGTTATTTAAACCTTCCATCAACATTAAGGCTTAACGTTCTTGTGGATCACAGGGGCCGCCACAACCTTGGATGGTTTCACAAGATGATGAGGATGAGGAGATTCGCAGAGGCACCCTCTTGCCTTCTGCTGCTTGAAGCATCTTAAGTCTTAACTCAATACATTTTGACAAGGTTGTACAGATTCAAGAGTAGAAGCATGCTGTTTTGGTGAAGATAATTAGGCTGTTTTGGGGAAGATAACCGGTTTATGATGGTTGTCACAAGATACGAGTGATTGTACATCAGCTAAACTCCAGCAACCGAACATAATTTTGTAGATGGGAAATTCTTAGTTGTGATGTATCCTCATGAATCAACTCTACTTATTACAGAATTCATGAGTTTGTGTGAATGTGAAACTGAACTAAAGCTTGTCTACATATTCTGTTATTCCATATTTGGAGCTCGTATTTTACGAGACCAATATTAAGCTCAGACCTCCAGTGGCATCATGATTGAAAGGCATCATGAATGCCATCACATTTAAATTAGCTTATAAAGCTATGCACTGCCCCAAATCAACACTATGGAATGAACTTCAGTATATCTCTGCAATATAATTTACTTGAGGATACATATACCCTTGTGGTTGGTCGATCAGATGCGCCCTAGTCAAAGATTGGTTCCTACGGCTTGTGAAACTAAATAAATGGAAGAGTTCGATAATATTTCAGTTCGGAAGTTTACAGTCTCTACAAAGAATATCATTCTATAAAATCAACTCTTCTCAAGTCCCGTCACAAAGCTCTTGACTCCAATTTACCAACAACAATTAATTTCCTCGATCATCATTCAATCTCCTTACCCTTGATTCAACCCATTAGCCTCGCAAGTTTTTCATAAAATGACCATCAATGTATACCAATGTTTAACTGAAGCAATTTGGAACCCATGTCCAAGAACTAAAGAACTAGACACATCTATTATCGGCATTGTTATACACAGACAATTTGATAAAAAAAAAAAAACATTGAATTTCAACTGTCAAAAGAATGGCTTAAGTTTGAGGGAACGCAAGGCATGGTTTTCCAGCAAGGGGACAGACGGCAAAAAGCCATTGAAGAATCGAGTAATTCTCATACAAATTGCCAAAGCAAGCAAACCTATATGGTATTAGCCCCGTGATTGCAACTTTTGGCAGTCAGAAATTAAGGTTACGTACGTTTTAAAGGGATGCTAGCACAACAGCAAACTATACCACATTATATGTTCCTACTCCTGTCGTTTATTACACAGAAAATACGTATTATCTTCTCCTCTCAGCTTGAATATCTAGTCTATATAATACTAGACATCCTAAATGTAATATATCTCTCACAGTGTTTAGGAAGTTCATATGTTTGACCCCAAAACAGAAATAAATTAATCAACAAACTGTGACCTAATACAGATATCAAACCTTTTACCTCAGCAGGATTATCACCATGTCCCTGAAACATGAAAAAAGCGAAAAATTGACACCAAAATCTTATAAGAAATGGTATGATATATGACTGCATGCATAACTGATATTTTATTTTTCTTTTGAGGAAGCATAACTGAAAATATAAGATTTGGCAAATATTAATCGACATCGGAACCAATACCTCAAGCTTAGCCATGGCAGTCACATAACTGATGCGCTTCTTGTTGTTGGATAGCATGATTTTCCCTGATTGCGAGAAAGGATGGGAAGGGAAGGCTGCGGAAGAGACATGATCATTTGCAGAGAGAGCAGAACCTATTGCATACACGGGTTTTATGTATAAGAAAGACGTACGAATCGTTAGGGCAACAGCTATGCTAGTTTTTCTGTTCCTGTTTATATAGAGATAATGCTTAAACTAACCTAATTTAGTTTAAATGTTTAATCACCCAATGTCTTAGGCATCCAATTTTACTCACCGTTAAAAAAATTCTACTATCCCACATCAAACACAGAACTGGTTATCTTTAGCAATATAATACGTAAGTTTCCTTATGATGTTGTCCCCCGGACGGATAACCCATATAACGTGGCGGCTGTTGGCCCCCGTGCCAAGACCCAACCCCCAAATCTTTTATGAAGTGAGTTTTACAATTACTTTTGTAACTCTATCTACTTCTATTATCGAACACCAAGTCACCAACTCTGCATCAAAACTAAATTACCAAGGCGTCTTAATGCTAATTTGCTTGCTAGTGTGTCATGCCTTTCTCGAAAATATTTTGGACCTGTCAAGAACGGATAAAAAACATGCATGACCTCAATACGGTAACTAATCGTAGGAGACAAATCTAAGTACCGCGGTTAACTGGTTAAGCTAAGGCAGACGACAGACTGATTTCTTGGAGCAGTTTTTCTATGTCATAGCCAAAAGATGAATGAATTAGTAGGTTTAACTTATTAATCGAACGTCTTCGATCTTGGAGTGATATCCACAATTTTTTCGAAGTGTTGACAACAATACAAATGAGCTAGAGTATCCTGGAGTATTGGTGCTAGTGGCGGAGCTAATACCAAATATATAAAATTTGGTAGAAAATGGTAGAAAAGGTAGAAAAGATATAGAAAGTGTTAGCAAAAAGTATATAATGGCTACTCTTATTTTAAAATCTTCATCTGCCACTGGTTGGTTCCTCAATTCTTCATTGTTATACAAATGAGATGATCGTCCTTCAAAGCTACATAAGGAGGACGGTTAGCAAATAGATCCAAGATTTGAAAATCGGGGTAACAGTTATAGAATTTTTGTTAAAATTTTCTATCTTTTAGCTCCGCCATTGTTTACGCCAGGAGCGCTATGCACAATGAGTCCTGCTCACAGTCATCAAGAGCAATCTAGAAACACTCTCTTATAAGCAAGCTGTGCCAAAGAAATGAGTACTAATGCTCGGGTTATAATGTGATCAGTCTTACAAGGCATTGGTCGGTGAAGCACCTGAAGAAAGAGTTGTCCAAATTGGTTTCCTCAAGGGTGATTTTGTTTCTGTTCTAAAAGGAAAAATGCTTCAGATTTTACAAGCTTATGAACGTTTACTCTTTCTTAGATCCAGCTGTTTATTAATCGGGGTTGATCATATATATTTTCATATTTTACCAGTTATAGTCCTGACTTTGGATCATTTTATTAATCTGTAAGAAGTTATGATGCTGAATTCAAGGACTAATATTCAGATAATATAAAAGGTAGACCATGTATTCTCACCCAATAACAAACTCTAATCCATAAGATAACCAACCTAACACAGTACATGATACATCAGAGGACTTCCAAACATAACCGATTTAACTAACTATACTACTATATATAAGTCCATAACCCATAACCGTCTTCACAGAATTTCTGTCTTTTCCCTCCTAACAGATTTAACTAACCACCATAACACCAAGAAACCAACTTTTCGTCAACACAAACCTTCAGAAAACTCATCAATGGAGATCGTCTTGCTCAAAGCTCTCATCCTCCTCTCATTTTCGCTCCCCGCTTTCGCTCGCTACTCTCCGTTTCTTCCATCAACTTCACCCATCTTCATCAGTGCTGCTCAAACACTCACCAAATCAAACCATCTTTCCATGTCTTTAACCCTCCAACTTGTATCAGATTCACTCCTCTCGACCTCCAAATCATGCACCATTTTCGCCCCGCTCGACTCGAGTTTTGTCAGCTCAGGCCAACCCTCTCTTTCACTTCTGAAGTCACACATTTCACCCATAAGAATCCCCATTAATGAGCTCAAAGCTTTCCCTCAAGGTACTACATTACCTACATTGTCATCTGTGAGTAAATTGGTCGTCACATCTACGTTTCTTGAGGGGAATTTGACGATCAACAATGTCAAGGTTGATGATTTCGCGGTTTATGATGATGGGTCGTTGGTAATTTACGAGATTGGTGAGTTCTTTCACTCATCTTCTCTGTATTTCCCCTTCTTTGCTCCGAGAATTTCCCAGCCAAGCTCGTATCGCGGTCCACAATTGCCTGGTTTGCCGGGGTTAAATCCAGTCAGTCCGTTTGTGGTGGCAATTGGGCTACTGAGCAGTCGAGAGTACAAGAAAATGGCGAGTTTTCTTGACATGCAACTTGGGGTGAAGGGGTTTGGAGGCAAAAAGTTGACGATTTTCGCTCCTGATGACGAAGCTGTTGAAGGGTATGGTGTGAACTTGGGGAATTACTCATCATTTTTCCGGGCTCATGTCGTGCCAGGGTTGTTTAAGTGGATGGATTTGATGATGATGAAGGATGAGACTGTTCTAGAGTCTTTTGCTGAAGAAGGGTTTAAGATAAATGTGAGGAAATCTGGTGATATAATTGTGATTAACGGGGCGGCGCTGATATTTGCAGACTTGTATTGCTCTGATTGGCTTGTAGTTCATGGCCTTAATGACGCGATTTTACCACTTAGAACTCAAGGCATGAAGCAGTCAATTAAAGATTCTTCCTCTCAGTTTGGTTATGATGTTAAGTTTGAAGCTGATCATTTTGATAATGTTGATTCACATGAGGGGACTGGGAGAAGATTGAAGCAGTCTGTCAAAAGGGATTCTGGTCTGCCAGATTATACTCATGCGGATTATGATGTCGAATTCGAAGAAAATCCAATTGATTATGATTACTTGGATGATCCATCACTGATTGACTAAAGGCTCAGGAAGGTGCTGAAGCATTGCTATCTTAGTTTTGTGTCAAATGTTCAGCTTCTCATTATCAATAGTATGATCATTAGTTCATTCTTTCTACTACTTTCTAGAAAGAATTGTGATTCAGTATGTCAGAATCAAACTTTGTAGTTCAGTGAATAAAGAATTCTTTCTTGAATTCATTTTGGCTTCACTGTTCCATTTAGTTTTTCCTGTAAATCCATATACTTTCTGCACATTCACATCATGTTTCTATCCTTCAAACTATTCATTGTTGTCAACAGTAAACAAAAAACGTGCATATCACTAGAGGATGTAAGAGATTCGACTATTCGATTTATATGTTATAGCTGCTGATTCATCGACCCATCATCATAAACCTCGAAATCAACTTCGTAGATTACCATCGACCCATCATCATAAACCGCGAAATCGTCAACCTTGACATTGTTGATCATCAAATTCCCATCAAGAAACGAATATGTGATGACTAATTTACTCACAGATGACAATGTAGGTAATGTGGTACTTGAGGGAAAGCTTTGAGCTCATTAATGGGGATCGATTCTTATTGGTGAAATGTGTGCTTTCAAAAGTGAAAGAGAGGGTTGGCCTAAGTTTACAAAACTCGAGTCAAGCGGGGCGAATGGTGAATGATTTCGATAGCGAGGAGTGATTCTGATGCAAATTGGGTGGTTAAAGACATGGAAAGATGGTTCAAGTTGGTGAGTGTTTGAGCAGCATTGATGAAGGTGGGTGAAGTTGATGGAACAAACGGAGAGTATAGAGCGAAATGGAAGAGCGAAAACGAGAGGAAGATGACAGCTTTTAGCAAGAAGGTTGCCTTTGAGACCATCATCAACCATGAACAAATGCTCCGTATTTTGTTTATCATACATTCATACCCTCTCTCTTAAATTCTCTCACATCCACCTCTTCTTTATTCATCCCATAAACCAAACACAATTTCTCTACTTAACCATAAATAACAAAAGTTCAAACTTTCTTCTTTCTCCTAATATATATTCCCCCCACTTTTCTCTCTCCTACCATAGAACATACTACAACTATCTCATTCAAACAAAAAAAAAAAATACAAAATATAGTTATTTTAGTATTACTAGTTTATAATCCCATGCGAATTCGCAAGGAATGGTTCTTTTTTCCTCAATATGTCCTTTTTTTATGATTATGTTTAAAATTTTTGCATTAAACTTAT
>CAAKMY010041186.1:7374-21780 GCA_901111285.1 Corrigiola litoralis
AGCGATTTAAAAGATATGGACAACCTTTGATTCGATATGACTCACGACTCAAGAGTTGAACTGGATTTGAATTCGATATGACGCACGAACTAGGGTTTTGTAATCGAAATTACGCACGACTACGGGGTTGACTTCGATATAACGCACGAAATCGGGATGAATTTGATATGACTCACAAATTCGGGTTGTATTTGAATTACTCAAACACTTATGAAAAACTCACTTTTTATAAACTCAAAACTTGTCTAATAACTGATTACATAAGTCCCTATTTATACTAAATCTAACTTGGAGAACAAGTCAATAATCTCAAGACATATATGAAACTTTCCTAACTAAAAATCTAGAAAATAAGAAAATAACTAATAAAAATCTTGTGACATAAGAAAGTAAAGATACTCATAATAATTACGGAAATTAAAATAATATCCATCTTGCTCCTGCATCAAAGTTCATATCACAGAAAAGATGACAAAAATCTCACAACAAAACGGCATTTGATAATCAAAAGTCCTAATACAAGCAACCATATGCAGGTTGCCAGAGATAAGCTTCACTGAAAATCAAGCTTTTCCTTCATCAAGTCCATGCACAAATGTCCCATTTAACATTTTTATAATCATTTTATTCAGAATTAAGCTGGCGGGAGAGATGCTTCACTTGAGTGTGTTCATATTGAAAGATTAAATTTAGAATGCAGCAAGCCATTGACTCAAGATAATATGGGGTGACCATTGTTGAAGCCTGAAGGTAAGATGCATGAGCCATAACTTGGATGCATTGTGAACATTACGAGAAGGAAACTACACACCTTCCATTAAAGAGATGACCCAAACAACATTTTGGCGGGAAAGAGCGTAAGTGACCAAGTATCACTAGGCTCATCTGCTCCCTAAATGTCCCCAGAGAGAAAACTATAGAGCTCTAGGATTATTATAGTGGAGGCAACATAGCCCCGCACCTATAATTACCATGACTCCACCTACACTACAAAGCAGCACCAGAATACCCTTCCATTGCCACAACCAGAACCCACTAGGGCACGTCTCCGTACATCATTCTCAATCATTTTCACCCAGATTGTTGTGGGCCTCACTTATGTAATACCGCATGTTCATATGAGTCTCACATAGAGATATTGTGGTGGTTTGATATGGTTTATTAGAGATTTGACTCACCTATTTGATTAACAAGACCTTCCCTTTTGGGCTTAAATTAGTGATATATATGAGCCCACAGGAGAACTTCCCATATTATTGGATGGTGTTACAACGATGGTGGGCTAGACTGTTAATTTCCCACCTCAGTCCAGTTCACCACCTTACCCATGTCAGTTAATTGCCCATCTCATCTCCTCCCTTAACCACCATACTCACCTACGAGCATCATGGCAGACGTGAAAAAAGGAGATATTATGAAACCCTCCAATAAGGAAATGAGAACCCACTCTCCTCCCCATCATAACAAAAAGGTAATCAATGGGTTACAACTTTGATCTCCCTTTAATTTCTCTTTCTAGATTTTATTCCTCTCCATAACTCAAACCAAACAACCATTAGGAAACTTATTTTGCGGTGGAGGTAGCAAAAAGCCAACAGCTTTTGCAGCTGAACAAGATTTATGGTGCTACGTTTTAGCTTAACAGTAAGAAAAGCCTAAAGGCCTCAGTGCAGCTATTTTGAAGCAGGAATCTAACCTGTTGTCGACGCCATTGCAAACGTAGAGCTGCTGCTTCAGACAGGAGCTTCAACTCCGCCTCCTCTTCAAGATTCAGATGGAGGAGCTCCGATGCACTCTCATACGTGAGCATATAGGTAGGCTTGATAACAGTATTATCTACCGAATACTCAGCAATTCTGCAGAAGCCAGAAAAAAGATTTACGGGGTGAAAGTAAGAAACCCGTATCATGCTTACAGCATAACAGATACTCAAAATGGAGGTATATGTTAACTTCATAATGAATAAGCACAAAGTCACTGACAGACGCACTCCATTCATCTCGTGCCTATCATATTCATGTCTAGCCTCTATTCTAAAACACCATAAGCAGTTTTCTTTTCAGACGAGAAGTATACCACTTTGAGGCTATATGTATCATTTCAATGCACTGATTTCTAGGCAGTTGAGCTACCAGGATAATAGAATATAATATGCTGCAAATAAGAGTGCAAATAAACTCTTCTTGTCCCAAAAACCTCTCTCCAAAAAGTGAAAATTACGTGAAAGCTTATATTAGCAGTGTAAAACAAGTGGCACATGTCACAGTATCTACCGATTTTCTATCTACAATGAGACAGACTAGGCACTCAGAACTGCTGAGATAAGTATCAAATGATACAGTACCTGCCATCAGAATGAAGCACAACAGATACTGAAACAGCTTTGCAGTTTCTTCCTTGTTTTAAGCTCATTCCTTCCATAGCAAGCTTTTCTGGGAACATAGGGTAAGTAGCCGTCGGTAGAAAAACAGATGTCCCTCTGCTCATGGCCTCTCTACAGACCAACCAAGATAATCAATGACAAATACTTTTGTCAAAAGAAGGGGAAAAAGAGAAAAGAGGAAGTTGAGAATAGCACAAAAGTATAAAAGGGTATGTTACATGGATGCAAGATTACTTGTCTAGAATGCTTCCAGGTAGAACTAAGCAGGTTGAGTCCGCTACATGTATCCAGACTTTGATCCGGCCATCTTGCAACCTTGTTGCACTAAGTGCATCATCAAGCTGCAGATATCAGCCATCAGAAAAATGAAATCGTACAGATAATGAGAAGAGAAACTCCAAATGGAGATACATGCGTAGGGTTTGAATTACACTGATCATATTTACCTCATCAGCCTCGTCAACATCAATAGCATAGACCTTCAAGTGTGTAAGATCTTTCCTCCGAATCTGAAATTAAAAAAAAAGGTACATCGTAATGTACCTGAAGCTATCAAACAATTCATTCAGTGATGAAGACATTATATCCCAAGCCAAATTTTAAGTGGCAGAAATTCTTGATGTTTCAGAAAGCTCACATCAATATACTCACTGCTACACTTCACATTGCAGGCTATTAGGTACTGGCGTAAGCCGTAACAGCTGAGTCTTTGCATCTATGGATGCTTATATACATAAATTCGTCAAGTGAATTTTTGCTTTCGTAGTTTTAGCCTCTTATTTTCCTCACAAATAACATAGGTAATGCTAAAATTATCCTTCCAGCAAACGAAAAAAGTCCATTTTCATTCTCAAGTTATTTTTCTTTTTTCTTTTTAAATCTGAAAATGAAAACAATCAACTAGCACAGTAACTGATCACCCTGGACATGCCCATCTTGATATGACACGTGCAAAATGCTGCTTAAGCAACTACCATTGTAGCAACAACAATGTAACAAAATGAAAATTAGGTTAAATAGAAGGAAAGTCACACAGGGATAGGGTTGACAAGGGAGCAAAAGATATAATACACCCTTCATGGTTCTATTCTAGTTTATTGGTGCCGAATCTATAGATTGGATGGACTTTCTATAACCAGCTACACATAAATGAGACGCTATACAAAAACAAGGAAAATATCCAAGAGGTATATTCGCCTTTTGTTCTGTTGCGCCTATTGCAAAAATTTGGGGAATAAGGGAAGGAGGCTTGTCTAAAGAGCAGTACCCTAACCTATTCTCTAGGGTATTGCCTACAGAGTTTGCGAGGCTATGTAAGAAAGATAGTCTACATCACTTTCCTTTGAAGCTGATCAGTCGGTTTTCCTTGTCTGTGATGTGAAGCACAGTTAGCATGCAAGGTTATTTCATTAAAAATTCTTCAGAGGACGCCTCACCCTCTACCATTTCACTTCTTAACGGACATTTTCCATATAGAAAGCTGGCCTTTCAGGTGCTAAACATCGCCAGGCACTTGGTATCTTGTTATCTCTTGCACGCCACACTGCTTTCTAATTTTTGGACATGCCTTTCTAGCCAATGGTCTTAAAATTTTCTTTTTTGCAATGACCTTCAGGAACCAATGATACAAACTGTATCACTCAGCTGTAACTGCTGTCATGATACCAAATGAACATGTACTTCAACGTCAATATTAATGAAAACCTTGAAGCATGTGACAGTTGTGCAAAGAAAACTCAATGCAACCACTATCTCTATAGCATGTCCACCACTAACCAACAATGACTCTGCCTAATTGACTGTCTCAAACAATAGTTGAGGGTTCATTTCCAACGATATAGGTTATATAGCTATCCATTTTATCACAAGTTTCACTTCCCAAAGGATTTTAGCTAAGAAAAGTGATTCACATGAAGTGCCAGCAGAAATTTATCATAGGTATTATCTTCAAAGAAAATATATGATAAACCCCTGGATTATTGGAAGAGTTTCAAGGACAAAATCATGGTCGAAAACTCACTTTACTTTTGCTGTTCAGCTACCTACATAACCTGGGGTATCCCAAATGAACATCCTGTGCTGCCATTTCCCACTATGTACGATTTTCCAAATTCTTCCAATGATTTAGGTGTTTGTAAGAATCACTAAGTAGCAGATATAAAAGCATATATGCATATGAAGATTCACAACATTTATTTCAATAAGCCCCCTGACTCAATGAGTGATTGAGCTACACAATAAATAAATAAATAAATTGCAACATAGCCTTTACCAAAGCTATCAACTGTACAACCACCAGTTAAATACCTCCCTCGACCTCTTTAAGAGAAGAACAGCACATTCCTTAACATGGAAGTTACCTCATCTAGATCACAAGATTCTGACAGCAAATCTTCAGCAGCCAATACAATATCCTCTGAGTGGTCCATACGAATGTTCAGCTTCATCAGATCAATATTAACATGCACCGGAAAATAACCAATATCTATAAGAAGATTTACTGCTGAAGATGCTGATTTAGCCAACCCCATGGCCATAAGAATCTGAAAAGAGATGTCTAAAAGCATTAAGCAGTGCGAAGAGTACACAGTAACATAGAGAAATATCCATAACAAAAAAAGGAAGCCATAAATGCAAGTAATAAGCTACGCACATGCTGTATTTTATAATGTATTCTGGCTAGTCGAACTTTGAATGGCGTAACATTTATATAAAGCATAATTGATTAAAATCAGCAAGATTAAGCACCTACTTAGCTTAAACAAACAACAATAAAATGCCATACTTTTGTATCCGGTAGCCGCACCTAAAAATTGGGTGTGGCACCTACTCTAGACAGTTTTGTCTATTCCCAGAAACAAAAATGTCTATTCCAGACATGTTTATTCTGAGACACTTTTTGTTAGACATGCAGGTGTCTATTCCAAACACTTTTTGTTCTACTCTAGACACAAAAATGTTTATTTCATACATGTTTATTCCAAACCATTTTTGTTATTCTAGAAGGGCGGCGAGGGAGAGTTGTTGTACAAAAAGTTTATAATAGAGCAACAAAAGCATATTGCATGAATAATGGCAAAGGGATTAAGACCTTGATAATATATTATTGAAGTTACAGGGCCGTGGTGCTAGTCAATTCTCTCGGCAAAGTTGGTAGATCAGCAAATCAAAATCAAACAAAGACAAAAGGAGTGCCGCAGCATGAATTACTAGACCAAACTAAAAAAAAACTAAGCCCCCTTCATTTTTCACAGTAGGCATGTGTTTCTTGCAGTTTCCATTATCTAATTAGGGTCGATATTAGCATTTGGCATCAAAGAAAGTACTCATTAGGACAAAGAACATGCAAATGGAAATAGTTGTCTTGGGTCATACAAAATACAATCATTGTACCCAATGAGCCAACTAAAGATCAAACAAACCAAGGAAATTTGCTGAACTCAAGTTGAACAGCCTACCGTTCCAGCTATTTTCCGTTGGCTGTCATTGATGTATTCATCAATTGCATAAGCAACAAGAGCCTCAATACGATTGTGATTTTTTTCATCCGCACTCCACGATGATCTGGAAGGCTTTGCATGCATAGGCATTGCCTTCGCAGTAGATAATAACTGTATGAACTCCTGCAGTTCTTTTTCAGCTGTCTCCTTAGCAAGCTTTCTTCTTAGAAGTTCTTCAACCTGCGAAATTATACTCAGCAACCATCACAAAAAATAAGCCGAGGGAGAGAGAGGGACACACACACAGACAGAGAAAGAGACAGAGACCAGAAGATACTGGGATGCATGCTAAGCATCCAATTGCCAACCAACTACAAAAGATCAACCTTGAGTCCTTGATGACCCTAAGCTTCTTGTCCTTTAATCCAAAGAAATTAAGAAACCAGACCCAGGAGATCATGTAAACATAAAAGAAACCAATATCTGAGACGTGATGGCGTGTGTTAAACTATATACTCCCTCTGCCCCAGTGTGTTGCTTACACTCTCCTTTTCGGCATGTCTCAATGGGTTGTTTACATTTCCATTTTTATTAAAAAATACACCCACATAACCACATTACACTCACTCTTCTATCTCCCCATTAGTCTAATACAGTCAAACCACTCCCCCACTTTTCCTAATAGAATTATAATCATATTCCTTTCTCTCCCCCACCCCCCACCCCTCCTTGATCCCAGTACAAGATATGTCATACCCAACTCTCTCCATTCTCCTAAAACTTTGGTCCAAAAAGCAAATGTATACAGGTAGATAAACCATTGGACGGAGGTAGAACCGGTTAGAATTTTGGAAGGCAAACAGAAGTAGAGCTACTGTACTTTTTAGAACATGTAGCAAGCCCATGCAACTAGGAAAAAGGCAAACCCCAAAGCGCAGGGCAATCAAAGAGCCTTTAGGAAAGGAAAAAAAAAAAGTATAGGAGTACAAGAAAACTGCCCATCAAATCTACGTCTATGCTCATCTCACAATCAATCCTAGTTGCCTTAAAGCTACCCCTATGGAATATTGTCCTTTATCAGGGAAAGGGGAAAAAGAGTGAGAAAATAGGGACTAGAAGAAAAGGGCGAGGGAGGGACAACACCATTAACACATTAGATAGGGACATGCACCTCTATCTAACCTTTAGCCTCACTACCACCACCCAGGGGATATCATTGTATCCCTCCTACTCATTTCCTGTCTTCTTGTACTCCTTCCCTTTCACCGTTTTCATTAATATTATCTAATCACTTATGCATGTGACAAAATTATCTGAAGCTTGTGCAACCTAACTAGAAAATATATAAACAAGACTAGTGAAAAGCACATTTTACAATGACAGATAGAATAAAATATCTTTCACTACTGAATCTCTCTTTATATCTAAAAACATATTATTAGAGTACAACTAGTCTGTTATACATCAGTATCATCACTCAATCAACATGGACTTTGGACTCATTTTCTGAGCGACAAACATGTACTTTGAACCTGGCCTTAGTCCCCAGAATCTCTTCTATCTGCACGTGCTCATTTCAATTATATAGGAGAAAACATACTACTGGCGTCAAGATTCAAGAACAATGTCCCACTTGGCCTGTTGCCAAGTGACCTCTGAGCGCATGTAATGTGACATAATCTTCTTTCTTGTTTTTGGCATAGAAAATCTTTTTTAACAAAGTGATACAGTACATGAGAAGAGCACACAAAATCCGGATCAATTGGATTAAGGATCATTGAAGGAAAAAAGTGGCGATCACACTTCATATCATTCCATTATTCAAAAGTAAGCCTCAATGTTACAAGCTCTCCTACCTCACCAAATATCCTGTCACCCCTGTCAAACCACAAAACCCAAAATGTAGCCGAGCACATAAATGACCAAGAAGTCTGTAGTCACTGCCCACTAATTTTCCATGCTAATCCAATATAAGAACTATGTAATTGACAACTAAAGATGCCTACTAGCTCAATTTTAGATAAACTACACAGTTTCAGACCAATATAAACACCCCCTTTCTTTCAAGGAGGCTTCCACTTGTACCAAGTAGGGGTTCAAATGGACAGAACTTGACTCTGAGATGGAGGCTAACACAGTTTAGACTTTTAATGTATGGTAGTAGAAGCAGCAACAGCATCTCTTTTTTTCGGCCACTTCTTATGTGTCAAACTCTGACAACCATATTTTAAGAGACAAGATGATAATTACAATTTCAAGATCCCTAAGAGCTTGTTTCATTGACACATTCACAAAGGAAATGGTACTGGAAAAATTGATATAAATAATCCGAACTATGTCTAAAGTAACAAGAATAGTCCCAACTTTGCATCCATCCACTAGAATTACTAAGTATTGACTATGTTTATGGTTATGGTCCCAAGCTCGCTGGCGGCGGAATCTTCGGCAAAAAATTAACGTGACATTTATTTTACTTTATTTTGTGTATAAAGAGCTTATGTGGAAAACAAAAGAAAGAATAATGATATAACTCATATTTGAAGCAACCTATGACCTTAGCAATAAGGACATAAACATCTAATCACGAAGCAACTTTCCCTAGTGAAAGATAGTAGCATTCAAATATAAAAACGCCAGTCCAACCTGAAATAACCTACCAACCTCCACCCCACCTACCCCCCTCCCCTACTGGCGTCACCACCAAATCCCCACCATCCTGATGCAGGTTAAGCCAACCCCAACTCTCCCATGTGATGGAGAGGAGGAAGCAACGTCCAGTATGGGGAGCAGGGATGAGAAAGAGGCAACAAATTGGGGAGGGGGTTGGGTGTCGACTATTTGGGGAAGGGTGGGGAGGTTGGGGTGTTGACGACATGTGAGAGGGTGGGGTGGACATGTGGGTGAGGCGGGTGGAGCTGTGGTTGTGCACAGTCAAGTGATGGGGTGAGGTGGACGTGCGGGTGAGGGGTGGGGGGAGGAAGGGGGGCGGTGTTTGGTGAGGTTTGGCGTGGGGTTTGGTGGCTGTCCAAGGTTTGAGTAGAAAATATATACATATAAATGTCAATATAACTCAGAAGAACAATTTGGCTAATTAGATGTTTATGTTCTTCATCCAAAGATCATAGGTTCAAGTCTGACTAAGAGCATTTTTCTTTGTTTTGTTTTACCATCTAAGCTCTTTATAAAAGAAATAAAGTAAAAAAGAAATGTCATGTAATAAATTTTCACCAGAGATTGTGCAGCAAGCAAGCTTGGGACCATTACCATAAGCATAGTCGATACTTAGCAATACTAGTGTATGGAGGCAAATGTGGGATTATTCTTATTTGTTCGGATATAGTTCGAATTATTCAAATCAATTTTTGTAAACATAGGAAGTTGGAATCTCACGAATTTTCAGTTACCTAGGGGAAGTAGGTAAGGTAGTTTCCAAATCCTATAGGAAGTGGGAACTCCTAGAATGTTCTGATTCCTTCATTTCTGTCCAATAAAAAGCTTTATAATAACCACAGGACTTCTTAGTCTTTTAACACTTCATAGGAAAGAACCTTCATGTGAAATAGAACTTCCTGAGATTGCAACTTCCCGCATCCAGCTAAACAATCACCAAGAGTACTTGGATACCATGAGCTACAGAACTAGGACATCTGAATGATAGCAGGCCAAATAATACCAACTGTGCACAAATTTCAGAGCTAAAAGAATGTAAAGTCTCAGCTATGCAGGCACATTGAATCATTCTACAAGCAACACTCGCATTAAGGGCATTCCATTGCAGCTCATATGACAGCAGTGAATAGATCCTAGAGTGCTCCAATATACAGTAAAATGTTCCCCTTAATACTAGCACACAGTCGATAGCTAAGCAGTAACAGAACCACATTCTCATACCAAGCCAAACTCATGGGCAAAGGCAAAGGGAGAGACCCATATACAAGAAGGAAATGATGTTTCCACTACATTAAAGCTTAATGAAATTGACCAAGTACCTGATCAGTAGATCGAGGTGCATAAGCAGAACGGTAACCTTGTTTCTCCAGCACCGAGAAGTAGACCTCATCCTTTGACAGCAACAGATGGGCACAATAACTCTCAAGAGGTTCCGCAGTACCATAAATCATCTGTACAAGAAGCAAGCCAGTAAGAGCAAGAACAGCCACAAGACAGTGCGTGAAGCAGAGAGATACCACACCTCTGCCAACTCATCTACCGTCACTGATTTATTGCTTTCAAGAAGCTCAGCCCAGGCAAGCTCAAGGAGAGTTGGGTCCTGCATAATTTTATACACTTACTTGAGCTTTCAAGTCCGAAATGCAAGATAAGAAGCTGTCCTAATCAACTACTTTAGAACAAGACTCACCAAGTTAGCTTCAGCTCTCTGCATAAATTCTGAAATCTGGGTGTGCTCAAATTTCTCAAAACCACGGACAATGTAAGTTATCTGCTGCGGTTTAATGGACGACGTGGAACCATTCTACTTAGAAGTAAAAAAAAAAAAAAGGAAAAGAAGAAGGTAGACACACAATCAGCACAACCTGATAACTGAGTATCTAGACAGCATTTCGACAATTCCTAAAGAAAATCTGGTAAAACGTCTTAGCACCTAGAAACCTATTCCAAGTATTTACACTTTAAATAACCTGATCAGACACCATCCAGTTCTTCTTTCCATCCGGCTTTTGAGTAACTGCTAGCAATACACGCTGAGAATCCTTTTTGAATTCCAACAACAAACCTCCTCGAAGCCCCTGCTTATCAAGCTTGTCTTCGAGCAACTCTGTACTGCTTGTTAATCCCAGCCTGCAAGGAGACATGCCTATAATCAACAGCAAGCAAGACTCTTCCTCTGGACTTTGCCAAACAATAACAACAACAACAACAACAACAACAACAACAACAATAATAATAACAATATAAGAAAACAAAACAAAAACCAGAAACAAATGCAGCTGAATCACTGAGCAAGTATCTTCTAAAAATAAGCTTTTGCATCGATAAACTTAAGCCGGTTGCTTTGATTATCCTTCATTTTGATAAGAAATGGAAGGGGGCAGGTGAGAAATAAGCATTTCATGTAAAAATATTAGGAGACTTCTGCATCAAGATGTAGCCATTCTTACTGGAGGGTCATCTAAAATGTACAAAACCAAGCCACACAGAAATATTATACAAATGCCTCAGATGAGGATTCCTCTCATCCTTCAGAGTTTGATAACATCTTGTATCAGGATAGAGGAGACGCCCCTAACCTTTGACTATTTTTTTACCTATTCTTTAAAAAAAAAAAAAAAAAGCCTCGTTTATCACCCCTTATTATCGAACCTCTGCAATATTCTCATATGTCCCTCGTGTCATTTCATACTTCCCCTTATTCTGATATTTTTTAGTCCCTGTTGACAGTTCCTTCTCTTCTTTTCCTGAATCAAATGCTTCTGCTCCAGAGCTTATTATATCAACTTCATGTCATTGTGCAACACGCTTCCACAATCCACTATAACTTGATACAGGCAACAAAACGGCAACCAGCAAACAAATCAAATCTCATAGGAAATCAACCACAGTGGCATCCTTTTCTTCAGCAGAGGCCGTTCTTAAACCTCGGAGGCCCTGAATTAACGTGGTCAGCAGGCTATTTACAGGCTCGCTCCTCTGTTGTCCCTCGCTGCTATATTAACAGAATTCTGTCCCTTTCTTTCTTTGTTAATAAATATACATAAGTTTTTGAAAAGGATACCAAGGAAGCACACACTGATGTGCAGACACAAAAGGAAGCCTAGAGACAAAAAATTACGCCCTAAAGATCTCAACCTGTCATGCATTATCACAAATTATTAGAGAAGACCGTCTACTTTTATTATCAAAGTGGACGAAATCCTTGCAAGCTAAATTTTCCTAAGCTCCCTGAAAGCCCAAATTAAGTTATACTTTATATGCCTTTATTGGGCCAACATTGCTTGGTCTACTTTTAAGATAAAGTAGACCGTCTCCCCCAGTACTAGCTGACACATTATTGCATCCGAATTGTACGGAAAAATAGAGCCAATCTGAACACAGCACTTGCACCCTGCTGTACAGCAGTTACAATAACCAGACCTGCATTCTTGACACGCACAAGCAATCACCTAATGTGCTGATTTTTTATTTTTTTTTCCCTCCAAAGAGCCTTTTCCTCCTCTAAACTATCAGTAGCCAAGTTTGTCCCTAAAATATTTCTCGCTTAAATTCTTTGCCATACAGTCGCGCAGTCTTGTACAATTTCAAGTATTTTGACACTCAATTGTTGTCAAATTCCACCTTAAAAAACGCTTATGACTACACAATTTCATTCTAATTAGATTTCACACACACACACACAAAAAAAAAAAAAACCCTATCGCATTCGTACTTCCGTACAACACTACAATCCAATTCCACATATTCAGTTCATCAAGAAAATTCATCTCCATCAGTCAACTAAACAAATTGACAAAACATTCAAGAGATGCTTCTCACATTAGAAGTATCGTCTCACAACTGAAAGGTCGGGGGTTCAATTCTTTATCTCTCTCATTGTACACTCTCGAACCAAAAAAAAAAGTCTTGGGAGACACCGTCTTTTTTATCATACAAGTAGACGGAGCCATCCTGACCCAACAAAGGGATATGTATCTCTAATTTTACTTGGCCTTGCAGGAAGCTTGAGTTGATGTGGCTTATAGGGAGCTCGTCTTTTTTACCATAAACTTTTCTAAGAATTTGTGAAAAACAAAATGACACAATGATATAAGCAATAAATTTAATTTCCTTTCAAAAAAGCCAAAACTACATAACAATAGCTCAACCAAGTCATCAGTCAATCAATAGTTTCTGTAGTCCAAGTAAATGAATCAGCTCCAATTAACAACATTCAAAAAACGACGAAAAAAAAAAGAGGGAGAAATGAACATAAGCATACTTATAAGACCATCTAAGTTTAACTGTTTAAAGTGGTCACTATTTAGTCAAAGGGGTCACTTTTATCACCATGTTATTTCATTTTTTATACATTGGAGCAATTAATACTGCGGGGGAGGGGAGGGGATATGAGCATTCGAACCTTGGACAACCCCAGCTTAAACTCCCAAAAAATTGGGCCAACCTTGCTACTCTTAGTACCGTATTGATAAAAAAAAAATGATCACTTTAACCCAATTTGTGACCACGTCTAGTTTTAAATTAAAATTAGACCAACTCTTTTAGTATTTAGTGACTAACTTATTGGAGGCGCGAAGTCTGCGGAAGTGACGTGTGGCGTGGAGCTCCTGCAAGACGCTATCCACTAAGCTGTGAACGGAGCATATGAAGGGGTCGAACGAGCGCCTTTTAAGCGGAAGAAGCCGGGCGCGGAAGTGGCGAAAATGGTGGGACCGGAGAGTGGAGAGAGACGGGGAAGAGCGGATTATGCAGCAGCAGTTGACGGCACGAACCGCCATCATTTTTAGTGGGAGGGAGTTTATGTAATGGGATATTGGGATGGCGGGGTTCACAGCGGAAGAGATTGTCTTGTTGATAATACGCGGGTAAGGCCCGAGTCTTGAATGATAACGACTGCAGTCGGAAAATCTATGTTACTCTAAAAGGCAATGCAAGAACAATGTACTCATCTATACTATATACTAAAGCAGTAAACAGCTACGCCACGTGTCAGTACCACATTTTTTTGCCAATTTTCGTTTTTTCTCTTAAACTTAGTTGCCTCTTATAAGTACTATATATTCCTAATGTCAGTGATAAAAGATGATGGATATCTTTTCAAGTTCTTACTATATCCAATAATTATGGGAATTTTTTGATAACATATTTTTCTTTCCCACTTTGTAGATATGATTTGATATGTAATATTCTGAAAAATATTTTATATGGATTTGTACATGGAACCAATAGAGAATTACATTTAAAAATATTAGATCATAATCATCCCATGTATATGTTATACTACTTTAATTGGGTAATAATTTCCTCGATATTTGCCAAGGGATTTATGTTATTCTTATTTTAACCACCTAACTGTGGACATTTTTTTTCTTGATTGATTTATAACTAAATACTCCGTGTATTTCTATCAAAGTTAATATTTTCGCTAAAAAAAGAAAATTATACTTAATAGTGCGAGAAACCATGGACAAAAATTATACAATAAAATAATATTCTTTCCATTATGTCGACTCTATTCTCCATCCTAATTTATCTTACTATTTGTAGTATAAAAGAGTCAATTTATAATTTTTTTTTGTTAGATGGTTTGTTATATGCATAATTATTTCAATTCACTATAAAGTTGTATATATATGATGTCAATACTATATTTGGAAGAATAAAATAAATTGAATTTAAAACAATATAATATGTATGTTTGAAGCAATTAAACTCTGTATCTATCACCCATATTAATTACAAGTACTTTTTTTGGTCGAATTATAATATATTATCTATAAAACCGTGCCATAATGGCACGGGGTATTAAACTAGTCTTATCTTATATCTATATATATTAGTGGGTAGGGAGTCATAAGTTGGACATGTGGCATGCCACGTAGGATGTAGGCACCCAATAGGTAAGTGCCA
>CAAKMY010041201.1:0-25029 GCA_901111285.1 Corrigiola litoralis
ACCATGATTCTGTAACGTGCACTGTAATAGTCAAAAGGAATTAGTTAATTATGGTACAATATGTTCAAGACCTTCAACATGCAAGAAGATGTGTAATTAATATCGAACGGTCATCGTTCGCCAATGTACTAACATGCATGTAGACATGTAGTAGTATTTATCTTAGCACATGTAATTGATTCTCGTATATACTATGCATGCAACTTAAACCCTAAAATTCTGAGAATTTCGTAAAACTTCAACTAGCATATATACTACTATATATCAACAATTATTACATAAAAATAAAACTTCATGCAACGTGAATATTTCGACTTGTGATGTTTAACCCTTAAAGCTGAAATTGAGTAGTAAAATTTTGTCAAATAATCTCCTATTATAATCAATGCTTTTGTTTTGTAATTGGTAGAATAAACAAAAGGCTACGGAACCATTATTTTCAAAAGCAAGATATTAATCCATGACGCATTCAAACAAAAATTTCTTAGAAATAAAGAGTTCAAGAAGTAAGAAAAATAAGAAACATAGAAGAAGAAAGTGCTAGAGTTAATTACCTGGGTGAATATCGAAAATCAACAAGGTCGCTTCGAGGCTGATTGATATGATGAATAACGGAGGCTGATTGATATGATGAATAACGGAGGCTGATTGATATGATGAATAACGGAGGCTGATTGATGTGACAAAAACCTTGGCTGAAGTCATATATTTATACTAGTTAGGATGACTCTATAGGACATGTAATAGGATCAGAATATTAGCTGTAACAGGACTCTAGACTCCTATATTATGTTCGTCGGTTGGTAATTGAGTTATAGTAAATCTATAAAACTTTCCTAATTCCTGTAATAGGACTCTAGACTCCTATATTTCTGTAACGTGCACTGTAATAGTTAATTATGGTACAAGATGTTCAAAAGACCTTCAACATGCAAGAAGATGTGTAATTAATATCAAACGGTCATCGTTCGCCAATGTACTAACATGTAGCACATGTAATTGATTCTCGTATCTACTATGCATGCAACTTAAACCCTAAAATTCTGAGATATTTGTAAGAATTCTCTTTTGTCAGACACGAAAACTTCAACTAGCATGCATACTACTATATATCAACAATTATTACAAACAATATGTACAGAAATTGAACATAGAAGAAGGAAGGATGAAAGTGCTAGAGATAATTACCTGCAGACTGGTATCACGAAAGTACAAGAATGAAAGACGATGACAAAAACCTTGGATGAAGTCATATATTTATACTAGTTAGGTTGACTCTATAGGACATGTAATAGGAATAGGACTCTAGATTCCTATATTCTGTTCGCCGGTTAGTGATAGAGTTTAAGTCAATCTATATATCTTTCCTAATTTCTATGTGAGACTTTCTATCTTCGTATTAACCAATTCCTAATTCCTAATTCATAGTTCACGTGTATATTGCTAGTTTACAGGTATTCGAGGGAAAACATTACGTACATATGAGAGTACCTACTTTCAAGTTTAACTTAAGATATTTTTACATATTTTTAATATTTTTTTATTAAAAAATTGATAAAAATAAATACAAATGTACTCTTTGAGAATACACACTATCAGGTGTATGCATAAATCTTGGTATTCAAGTTAACATTCTAACATGATTTGTTTGTTTAAAAAGCCCATCATTTGGGCCTAAAATATTAAGCAAGAATGACTTTGATAGTCATCCTCATGAATTTTACAGTCACATCTGCTTGGTGTTTAATAAACCAGACTTTAATCTATATCATCTGTATGCGGTAGAAGGGTGTGATTATAATTCTCGTTGCTTCGAGCTTTAAACTATTAAACCACAACGAAATTAAGACGTATATGATATCGCAATTTAATCTCATCCGTATCATACAAATTCCACTCAAACATAAGTTAGATCAATGACTGTATGTGTGTTTACCCGAGAAATGATCTATTACTCGCAACTCTTGGATGCTACTAGAGGACCCCATCTTTTCACAAGGTAAAATTGTGATTTTGTTGATAAAAAGAGAGGGTAAACTCGTCCACTAATGTAAAATAGAAAGGATATTTGATTTTTTTTTTTATCTTTTTTTACGGGGCCCTCTAATAACACTCTATAACTGCAACTAACCTATTACCCTCTCTCAGTCTCTCACATAGAATTTAAAAATCAACATCTTTTTAACTAATAAAAAAATAAGATGGAGACCAGAGAGTATATTAAATAAAAGAAATGAATTTTCCTATCTTAAAGGATACATGAAAATGTCATACCCAAAATCGTACAATCTCCTAACTTTAAAATTTGTTGTATGTAGAAGAGAAAGTATTATTGACAATTTATGATTAATAACTATATGAAGTTTCACCCATACTTAAATCCTATGATGCTCTTACCCATTATCACATATCCGATACGGGTGCGTATCCAAATGTCGAATTCAGCTAATTTTTCTAAAAAATGCATGTTTTTAGACTAAAATGAAGTATTCCGTGTCCATACCCATATCCGTGTCAAAAGTATCCGACACGGGTACTCGAGGAAAAATGAAGAGTACGAGCATCATAGTTGAAATCCTTACAAAAACACAAACGAACTTTCCCGCCATTCAGTCCCAAATATTCATGTCTTGATATCAAAGTCCCTGTAAATGGAACGCCATGTCTTGAATTTCCTCCGCACATCTCACCACACAAACCATCTCAATCAAATCCACGCTTTAATCATAACCAATTACCGTACCCTATATCCTCTTTTCATTCAAAGGCTACTTAGTTTGTCCCACACAAGTTATGCCCGCAAACTGTTTGATGAAATGCCTGAACCAGATGAACGCTTGTATAATGCATTTATTTCCACCTATTCTAAGCACCGTAATTATAAAGAAGCATTGGGTATGTTTTGTTTGATGCGTTGCAGGGATACCCATGTGAGTAATTACACTGTTCCGCCGGTTTTGAAGTCGTGTTCCGCGTTGTCGCTGTTGGAGTTGGGGAACCAGGTTCATTCTATGATTATTAGTTTCGGGCTCGAGGGGAATTGCCATGTTCAGACTGCTTTGATGGATTTGTACGCCAAGTCGGGTGATTTGGTTTCGGCTAAAATGGTTTTTGATGGCATTTCGGATAGGGATGCTATAAGTTATAATTGTTTGATGGCGGGGTACTCGAAACGTGGTGATGTTTCTGCTGCTAGGAAATTGTTTGATGAGATGGAGGAGAGAAGTATTGTTTCGTGGAACTCGATGATTTCTTGTTATGCACATAAGGGGGATTATCGTGAAGCTTTGAGAATGTTTGAGGTGATGCGAAGGGAGGGGTTTCGGCCTAATGAAGTTACTTTGTCGACTGTTCTTTCGATTTGTGCTCGTGTGGGGGATTTGGAAATAGGGTTGAAGCTCAAAGAGTATATTGATGAGAACGATATGTCGTCTGATATGATTGTGTCGACTGCGTTGTTGGAGATGTTTGTAAAATGTGGGGCAGTTAAAGAAGCACGTCAAGTGTTTGAGCATATGGATGAAAGGGATGCTGTTACATGGGGCACAATGATTACTGGTTATGCCCAAAATGGGAAAGCTGTCGAGGCACTGGAACTGTTTGAACGCATGAGATGTCAGAAACTGATGCCGAATGATGTAACTCTTGTAAGCGTCTTATCAGCTTGTGCGCAGTTGGGTTCTGTAGAGACTAGTGAACAGATAGGGAGCTATGTCGAGAGTGAAGGGTTTCACTCAAACATGTATGTTGCTTCAGCACTATTGAATATGTATTCAAGGTGCGGAAGTGTCAAAAAGGCTTGGCAAGCTTTTAACCAAATGCGTGAGAAAGATGTTGTGTCTTGGAACTCGATGATTACTGGGCTTGCGTTCAATGGTTGTGCAATGGATGCAATACTACTTTATAATGAAATGGGAAAAGCCAATGTAAAACCGGATGATGTGACATTTGCTTCATTGCTAACAGCTTGCACCCATGCCGGCCTGGTTGATCTGGGAGTTGAATTTTTCGGTAGCATGCACTTGGACCATGGTATTGTGCCACAGATAGAGCACTATGCTTGCATTGTTGATCTACTTTGCCGACACGGGAGGCTCAATGAAGCTTATGAATTCATATGCAAGATGAAGGAACCTAACGTAGTGATATGGGGAACTTTATTGAGTGCTTGCAGGATCCACTCAAATATAGAGCTTGCCGAAATTGCCGTTAAGAAGTTACTAGAGCTAGAACCAGAAAATTCAGGTAACTATGTCCTCCTGTCGAACATATATGCCAATAACGGTAGATGGCAAGATGCTTCGAGAATAAGAAACTCGATGACACAGAAAAAGGTGCAGAAAACTGCCGCATATAGTTGGATTGAGATGGAGGATGGCATACATAAATTTCTGGTAACAGACACATCTCACCCTAGATATGGGGAAATCTGTAACGTGGTTAATGGCTTGGCTATGCTTGCATCAGATGAGACTGATAAGTATTGCAAATTTTTACTTGTGTGAATCTCGGAGCCACTTCTAATGGGGCTTAGGGGACTCATATGACCAAAGCACCCTCAAAAGCAAAGAGTACGGCTGGTAATCGAGCTAAGAATGGAGCTAAGGGGGCTGGCACTAGTACGTGTTACATTGGCTTTGATTTCTTATTGAATTTTCTGATATTGTACAGTCCTCTAGGATCCTCATCCCCCTGATATACTGCCTTGATAAAACTCCTTCACTTACAAAAAAGAAAGGGGTTAATTGAAGATTGTACCACCCAGCTATTGAGAGTTCCCGTGAACTTTGTTTTTTTTTTTTTTTCTTTTTGACAGGAAACAAAAACTAAAAACTACAATCCAGAGGAGGGATTATAGGAATGCTTTACTTGAAATGAAAATATTTGCTTGAGCACAATATGCATAATTTTCGCGAAATCAGCCATAATCGAGATAAGCATTATTTGTTTAAAAGTTTGACCAAGATCATATCGACCAATTTGATCTCTATTACCTTCCCATTTAATTGGGATGGCTTCTTATTAGATGTGCACGACCACTTTATAAATAGGAAGGCTTCCTTTAAGAAGTGGATGTTTTTATTTGGGTGAATTAACATACATCAAGACGGTTTGGCCGAGTGGTCTAAGGCGCCAGATTTAGGCTCTGGTCCGAAAGGGCGTGGGTTCAAATCCCACAGCCGTCAAAACCATTTGTAACGTTTTTTTTTTTAAAAGTCAACAATTTAAATTTTCTAAGATGAGAGGAGAACTGAGTGGGGGGAGATGCTGCAAGGAGGATCATGTCTAGCTGTTAAACAAATCAACATGGGTCAAAGCAATGGCACATGTGCTATACATTTCTCGTAAATTTCTAAATTGAACTGGGAAAGTTGCTATGAGTTGGCATATTTGCCTACAAATAATAACTTCCGGTCAACAAAACAAATATGTAGAGTTATGATAGAACTATTGTAACTTCCGGCAGAGTTAGCTTTCATTCATTTCTTCTTCTACATTTTTCTCCTCATCAGTCACTTGAGCAGAATCATCCACCGTAGCTCCTTCAGCCAAGTTTTGCTGCTTTGGTTTGCGTGGTAACACCTGACTCACTATCTCCATCAACTCGTCCAAGCGTTCCTCGCCCATACGGTCACCTGATTTTTCTATCAGCTGTGAAGCAAAACCATAATCACTTACATGTGTAGGAAGAAGGGTAACAAAGACACATCTCATATCACACTGGGAGACTCAAAACTGAAAGCAAGGAGATTTCGCAAGATCCATTGGCCTAATAAGATGTTTTCTTTTCCATCTGTAATCATACAACATTTCAGCTTATTTCACAATTTGAATTTTGAAACAATTGAACAAAAACTTGATAAGATGGATCATGAGAGGGTGGTTCAGAGGCTACTTTTCCTTTTTGTATTTTGCAAACCTTCTCAGTTAAGAATGTAAATGTCATCTTAAAGCTGCCTCTTCAAACAGCATACTCCAAAATACATGAAAGAACACTCTCTCCGGCATGCCAGATTGCCAGCGCCATCAGCCCATCACAAGTTACTACTCTTACTTTGTTCAAGTTTTATAGCAAAGCATATAATGAGTTTGTAGTTCAGGGTATCCTGTAGCAGGTTTGTGATTCCAGAAAAATGCGCTGAGGTTGTGGTGGCTTATGAAACCAATTAAAGTCCTTACTAGGCCCTGCAAGTTGGTCTTTGTGTCAATATAACAACAACTACAACAACCAAACCTTATTCCCAAAAATATTGGGGTCAACTAACATAAACCAACATAAGGACTCATTGTATAGAATAAAATCCACAATCCCATCTTCTCCCTGTTTTGAAGCGATAACCAACTATGATTTCCCTATTTCATTCTTTATTACTATCATTATTTCTTTTTACCCCATCTCCTAATACCTTTGGATTGAGGAACACTCCGTGACAGTCTACATGAGCTAAGGCCAAAGGTGATTTTCTCCTGTTGTGGACTGTACAATGGAAATTAGGCAGGTCGGTGAAGGTAGATGTGAGAAAGCCAATTGCTATTATGAAGAAATGAGAAAGGCTACACGCTTCTTTCACCTTTTAGCACAATTATCTCAATGTCATTCCACCTCAAGAGGCAACATGTACATTGAAATTCGGCTTATGTGACGATTGAAAGCCAATAATTGGCTCCCTGCAAAAACCGAACATTTAATTCACACTCACGTTCAAGAAAGGCATGTTTGTGAGCCTAGGTTGCAGCTGGGGAACACATCCTAGTGCATCTTGTTTCTCATCACAAAATAACTACTCACAAATAGCATTAAGACATTGAGAGCCATAAGTAGAAATCATGCCAACATTAGCTCACACTGCTATATAGTAGACCACTACTGAGAGCTAAATAACTACAATTTGCTTGCTCCTACCCAAATTTATCACCAAAACCACTATGCTTCTGTTTGGCACTAACCTGAAGAGACAACTACAATCCAATAAGTGTCTATAGCAGATGCAACCCTAGCAAGTACGAAAAACCTACTCAAACCTAACTAAGTTACTAGTGATAGCTACACAAGCCTGGAGATGTAACATTGTCTCCCGGACACTATACAGAAACGAAACAACAAGCTTCAAAATTTAAAAATCACATGAAATGGTAAAAAAGTCGACACACTGCTTAATGAAGAAGAAACTTATCTATAGTAGTTAAGAAGCCTTGATAATTTCCAAAGTCAAGCAATTTGAAATATTTGAAATTAAAATAATGCTAACCAGATATATTCCAAAACACTCAAAGAATTAGAAGATTAAACATAGAAAAGATCAACATCGAGAACTTACTGGAACTAGTTCAGCTGCCCAAGTGGGCACGTTGTTAATGATGTTGACAATGTCAGCTTTCGCTAGATCAAACTCCTTACTTTTCTCTATAAACTCATTAATATGTTCTTTAGTCTGATTACAAGCAGGACTGTCAGCCAAATAATCATAAACCTACAGCCAAAAGCGGGACAACACAAGTACACAACTATCATACAAATATCCCTATGTTAAGAATATTCGAACCACAAGATTCCAATTGAAACGAAAAGAGGAGTAACCTTGTACTCAGATGGTTTAAGCTTGGCCAAAAGGCGATTAGGGTCCTCCAAAACCCCTCTAGATTTGAAAAATTGTAGCATTTCAAAATTAGTAAGAACGCCGCCATTGGCCTTTAGGCTGCAATGATACAATTAACAACTTAGTAAAGATTCAGCAAAATAAACATAAAATTAACCCTCCCAAAATCAATACTCCTACAAGAAAGCACTTACATCTTCATGGCCGTCAGGTATTGGGATGTGGTTGTGTACAGCGGCGTCTGCGTGGTGGCGAAGTGGGCGGTTGGCGCGGTGGCTGCTGGACTGGGAGAGTGTGTTAATGTATTGGGTTTGATTTTTTTTTTTTTTTTTTTATCCTAGTCAAAGTCTATAATGCCCTTTATTTATTTTGGAATGAGGATGTAAATGTGGGAGGATTGATTAAAGAGTAACTTCACAATTTTAATTTTTTTGAAAATAAAATAAAAAACGGTATACAGTTATTGTCACTTTTACTTTACCATTGTGAACTACTAGTCACTTTTCAAATATTTTGATAAATGAAAACCATACTAGTGTTTGGGTCCGGCGTTGCTCGGATTTTATAAATATTCAAAATTTCATTAAATTTAGGAAAAAATATACTTTTAGTTTTCATTACGAAAGATCTTACTAATATAATTGGTAATATATTAATTACATTGTGAGTTAAATTGAAATATTTATTACTATAAACAATATTAAATGATAATTAAGATGATTTTAGGTATGACAAGTCAAATTAATGACATGTGGAAGTTGATGTGGCGGAATATCGTGACATGATGACTTGGCGCAATATAATGACATTAACGCCTTTTAACAATATTGTATTGTATAGATATGGCAACATTTTTCCTGTTTTTGTTTTAAACCACTCGAAAATGTTTTTGTTGATAAAGTTTCTAAAAACACTTTTAAGAAAAACAACTGTATTTGGCTAATATTTTTAAAATGTTTATTGTGAGACCTTTAAACCCAAATATCATTAAAATAGTAAGTCAAAAAATTATAAACTCCTAATATTATTTAAGTTTGTTTTGATGCGAATCAAATCAGTATAATATACACTATATAAATCTTTATAAATTTTTTAGAATATGGATAATCAAAGATAAAACAGTTGAGAGTAGATCTGCATTCTTACATACTCTTTTGAGAGTTGAGAAACTTTGCTTTCATAGTCGATGGCAATGCAAACTGAAGAATCTAACAGTACATAGAAAGAAGATGAATTACAATTCTGAAAGCCGAATAATCTGTGCGCGTCTTTATTGACAGTACATACTGGTGTCCATTCTAATAATCATGAGATTATCTGCTGTGTACATTACATAACTATGGCACTCTGCCTCAGCAATATTCAGGTAAAGTTGGAAAGCATTAATATGTTGTACAACATATTTGCTACAAATAATCAGAAGGTAAATGTGTTCAAATATTAGATAGGGCCATTGAACAATGGCTACAAAGATTGTGTATTAAGATTGGTGAATATGTACAGAACACTGAGGAATTGGAAGCTGAAGTAAACACAGAGATCTTTTCCTGCAGGGAACTTCATCTTGTTTGAGTACAGGTGCTAGCTAATACAAAGTGCTTCAGATTACTTAATCCAAAGTACTTCAGTGGCAGCCCAACTGGGTCTCACAGAGCTTCAACATCAGGCTGCGACTGGCTGAAAGTTATGCCCTCTTTTAGCCCTGCCAATAACAGAAGAAGCTTAGCAAAATTGACTTATCATATCTATGAGTAGATACATTGAGTGCACACATTACAAGGACATCAAATTCCAGATCAGAAGAATTTAGTTTTCAAGTCATAGGCTAAGTTACTGGGACACATCTCTTTTTGGACCATACCTGTGTGGTTGTGTCGGACAAGAGACAAGGATATGGGTACGGAATCCATACCCGACTCTTAAGAGTCGGACATTTCTGCCGAAAGTGACAGAAAAGGAGGATGGCATGACAGAGAGGGAGAGGAAAAGACGTGTATGAAGCATATAGTATGAATTTTTTATGACATTAGGCCCTCTGCTCAACCATCTATCTCACCTTAAAAGCTCTCCTGATATTTGAACTTCAGAGTTGAAGTTGCCTTTCAAATTCATTTGAGTACCTTTGCATAGGGATTTGTTCCATGTCCTGTTTCCTCCACATTCATTTGGCAAGTTAACAAGCTCAGGTTACTAGCAGCCTTAGACCAAACTCTCTCCTAAAAAGTGGTGGATAATCATTTACAGCACGTCCCACCCAAAAAACATGAAAGTCATCTACATTTTCAATGGCATTGTAGAAGTTGAGGGGTCCCTTGCGGGCATTCTGTGATGAGAAAGAATGACGACAGTGTAGAACGATCAAAATTTCAGTGGGGTGATATTAAAGATACGACTGATGAAGTTAGTTTTTTCGCCAAAGAAGGGTATTGCAAAGGCAATGGTGACCTTTTGTTGGAACAAGCGAGATATATGAATTATAAGGGAAAGCAATGGGAACTGGATCTATGTTTCAAAAAGTCTGACAGTGAATTTGCAAGGAGAGGAATTTTTCCAAGAAACTTCCCTTTGCATTGAGCTGGTGCAAAAAGGTCCTAAAGGCACTAGCAGTGACAAAAAATTGCAACTTTCAAAAAGTTGAAAACAATGGAAGCCACAACACTAGAAAACCTGGACCATTTTGAAATTATACCTCCTTTTCATGCTGTCAAGACTATTTTGACATGTTTACAATGCAAAATCGGCTTAGAGCTCATAAAGATATAAAACTATAGTTACATACCACTAAAATTTGAATTTTGATATATACGTTAAAAGATCACTCACCTAAGGACTCGTAGATGGGCAAACTGACATACTTTGGGCAAGAGCTTTTTGAAAACTCCGCTTTTTCTTTGATTCCAGCGGTAATTACACAATCTCGAGGCTGGAATTACATCATAAAGTCGAACGTTAGGTCTGCATGAAAGAAGTTAATACAGACATTCAAGGCATGATGTAGATAGTCAGAGAATAGCTTATCCAACACCCGATACAAACAAAGACATTTAACTTCCTTTTATGATAAGTAAAGATGTTTAAAAAATGTTGGATTCTCTGATATACATATTCTTCTTGTCTGAGGTCATTATCTTTGGGTTTAAGCAAAAGGAAAATAGCCACTTATGCATTAACATATAAAAATAATACAGATATTAATATAAGTGACAGGTTTAAAGGTCAGAAAAAGAGATCTACAGAGAATTGTTGGAGTCGATCAAATTCAGTAACACAACCAAAGTGACTAATAGAATAGATTTAAAAGAACTACAGTGTATAGCACTATTGACTATGATCATCCCATAGTATCCCGGACAGCACAACCCAAAAAAGCTAAAGGAAGGCGAAAAACAAAATTTAATCAATGGTATGTGTGTATATATAGTAGTATAAGGTGTATTCATATCTAACCTTGAAATCCTTATAAAAACACAGCCGAATTTCCTGGATAGCGTCATGAGAGCAAACTACCAATGGTGATGTGTGAAAAGCGTTTTCAATAGCAGAAATGATACCACCAAGAGGATACTTATCTGAGTTTGAAGGTACATATCCGGCTTCACCCAGAGCCTCCTGCAATGGTGAGCAACATTCTACTGGTGATTAAATAAATTAAGTGGGGAAACACTATTTGTTGATGGGAAGGAATGTTTGAGTAGAGTATCAACAGTCAGATAAAGAGTTCTCAGTCCACAAGTTCATCTCCAACAAACTTACTGTGAGGTTATATTTGAAGTAGACATTGAGTGTTGTCAAGAAATAATTATACTCATCTCCTGTTACCGAAGCAGCACATGTCCCGTGCTTTCCTGAGAAATTTACCGTGTTGCATAAAAGTGAAAAATGTTAGGGGAACAAGTAATTTTCGAATATAATAATAATGTAAAATTCAGTTTGATCCACCGTGGCAATTGACAGGTAAATCATGTACCACACGATGATCCCAGTGCCTCTAAAGAGACTCTTGCCTCTGGTCTATCTAGTCAGACGAGTAAATATTTAAGCAGCCTCACAACCCTAATTCCCTTGCAAAGAGGTTGTCTCCTTAAAACCATTGGTGGACACTCAGTGACCGACCACCTCTTCATGTTAAAAAAACGTAGAACCATAGAATATAGCTTTACAAGGCATCAAATAATGTATCAGGAACCTTCTCAAAAGTGCCTTCAGCAGAAATTTAGAAGCGCAAAAACCAAGTTTTGATAGTTACAACATAACTTAATGCTTCAATTTTGATTACCGTGCACAAAACTGTTGCATAAACAAATATACTTCAGAGGCAAAAACAGTTGGACTCCATGGAGGTCGAAATTAGAATAGCCCCACCATTAAACATATGAAATTCTTCCTGCTCAAAATTAGCATTCACCTGATAGTAGATCCTTCCTAGACATCTAGCCCTTCTAATACATAAGTACATTTTCTAAAATATTAAAAAAATAAGAGCTAAAGGCTAAAGCTTAGAAAAAAAGCTGAAGATACTTACCCCACTGTGATGTAAATCATGCAGCCAGCCACCATACAATTACAAAAGAGATGCATCATCAGCAATACAATAAGAAAACAAATATCAGGTCAGAGATGGCAAGTGCACGAATGGTAAGCGGTACCCACCTCATGTGCCCAAAATGATCCTTTATGTCCATTGCATCCTGTGGGTGAGCCACAGCTCAGAGATGGCCAATACTCATCTAATGCTTTGCGCAATGTTGAGATCTAGAAGCCAGAGAGATATAAAAAGGCCAAGATTTGTCAAAATATGTTTGCAATACAAATGTCACACACAACTCAGTGGAAGATAAAATTTATAAGTACACACGATACTTACACCAATGCATGTCGTATAACATAATGTAGACTCATCCAAAAAGGTACAAGAATAAAAGGAATAAAGAGAGAGATCCTAACATGCTCATGTTTCCCTCAAAGGTGTCAGCAGGTACCATCGGTTATTTCATCATTTCATTCAAATACTGGTGTTTGCACCAAAAAATACAAAAAACAAGTTATGTTTATCACAATAGAATGGTTTTCATGTCTCAGAAATCTTTCTGCTATCCAAGCAAAGAAGGTGGTGTCAACTTCAAAGAGATTCTCAGCTGGAACAAAGCTGCCTTTCTTAAGTGGGTTTGCTCTATCTGTCTAGATCAACATTCTATTTAGTCCAAGTAGATTAATCAATAGTATCTTGGGAGATGCTCTATGTGGAATGCCACGGTTATCCAAAATGGTTCCCGGGTTTGGAAAACACCCATAAGCTTGAAGGTTGAATTCCTCACTGCAGCTGGATCGGAATCATAGGCAACTGATCTTTTTCACTCATGGTCAGCGAACGGGAAGTTCAACATATCTGAAGCATATAATTTCTTCAGGCCAAAACGAGAAAATTCTTTTGGCATAAGTGCATTTGGGAGGGGCAAGGGGTTTCAAGGCATTAGTTGATTGTCTGATTTGTTGTTCATGGGAAGCTAGCTACACTTGATAACATTAAGCACAGAGGAATATGTCTAGTTAACAAGTGTGCTCACTGCTGCCAGAATGAGAAATCACCTTCTCATTTATTCTGTAATTGCCCCCTCTCAGCACAAGTTTGGTCTGCTGTCCTTAGATGGTGGGGTATAGCAGGAGGCTTTGGAGCTTCAGTCATGAGCTAAGACGGATCAATCAGAAAACACATGGTCACAAAGCTAAACTTGGAAGGTCTTCTCACCTAGCCACTGTTTGTGAATTGTGGTGTGAAGAGAACGCAAGAATCTTCTCAGGCAAATTCCTCTCAGTCGATCAGATTGTGAGAAAGATCCAGTTCTCTATCTTTTTTGCAGGCTATACAGATTTTATAAGGATAGTGTTCATAATTTGTTCCCTCTGCTGTAAGTTGTAGATTTGCTTTTAGCTTGGTTTGTACCCATTGGCTTGTTCTTTTAGGCTTTGTTGGCTGTGCCTATTGTAAACTCATCACTTGAGCCTCACTTTTTGGTGGAATTAATACAATTCTAATTTCCCTCAAAACAAAGTGTACAGTTGCTATCCAGTAATAGTTACAATTCTCCCAAGTTGTATATTAAATGGAAATTTTCAAAAAAAAAAAAAAAAAAAAAATCAAAAATGTTACCTGTAAGGCAGTAACTAAGCTATTTTCCAAACAGTAGGGGAAAAAAATCAATGATGAAGGTAAAGAGAACTAATGATGTCAGGCAACTATAGCTTGGTCCAGATTCCAATTCAAGTCCTAATTATCATAGAAAAAATTGGAAAGCTTTACATGCTTAATCAAATAAATACTGACCTAAGTCAATTGTCATCACAGCTAACCTATAAAGTCTACACTGACATTAAGGAAAACCGGGAGGGGGGTTATACCTAAAGCCATACAAGAATCAGATCCATTATAACATCTTGATGATTTCTTAACAAAGAAATATGGGGTCTGGTCCAACCAAACTAGTTTGTTTGAACCATAAAATTTATAACAAGTTCCCTTCTCTAAGTTTCTCCGCCAACATCAATCACTTCCAGAGACAAGAACAGACTCAGGAAAGGCACCACACACTGACACATAGGGGATAAGCAATTGTGAGATTAATAACCATGATGGCCAAATTAAGAGATGCAACTACCTCTTTTATGTCAAATTCAGAGTTGGTGCAGCAAGCAGGCCAGCCCCCATCATTGTAATCAGGCCAAAGACCATCTGCAGTGTAAGGACAATACTGAGACTAATGCACTTAACAGTTACCATGAACAAAGTATCTCTTAGCAGAAATAGCTTGACTATATGTACAAAGCTCACCTTATTTGCACCTATTTTACATCTTTGCAGAGATACAGAAAAAAAATGAAGGGAATTGCTTGTATGATATATAGTATACTTACGGATCGTGAAATGTTTAGGAGGACCTCCACTGAAAGAAAACAAAGACACAGAGAAATAGATTGGTGAGGTTTCTGCTTTAAACTCCACAAAAGACACAAACAACTCTTTTTAAACTTCTCTTATAAAAAACATGACCAGTGTCACATGAAACACATCACTAACAAGTGAGCATTCAGAATTTCGTAACCACATATAACATGATTTATTTATGCCATATATCGCTCGAGGCCATTTCTTGCAAAATGCAATTCATGAACCCTTTGTCGCCAAATTGCAGTCCACCACAATATGAAGCAAGATAATATATGTAAAGACAGAACAACATACTCAATCAATCAAAAACGTAAACTGGAGCACCGAAAAGGCATAATTGCGAAAGCCATTCAATTCCCCTAAACATGTGGAAAGCTTTTTTTTCTTTCTTCCGTTTGTAGTAAACTAAAACTTAAATTGTACAATACACTTTCGTCTTAATAGTTAATTCACTTCCATCTCCCTTTGATTGCTGAATTCACAAGCTCTAACATACATTCGTACCATCCTAATTTTCGACGGGCATCCATAAAATGGTGGCCTAGCCACCTTCTCATAGACCCCCTTTGCCTCTCCGAGAAAAGGAGCCGATTATCATAAAATGTGACAGTTGGGCTACCAAATTGACAACCATTGCATATATAGAGCTCCATATTACTTCCACTTGATTAGCAATACAATTGATGCTCCAACTACCAAGTAAGTAGCTACTCAACTGAAAACAAATTAATTCCTCGTACAATGAAATCAACAAGTGATGATCAAAATACATATCCATGACAAATTTCGCAAAATATCACAAGAAAAAACACCCCTTCTTCATATATTCAAGAGATTCTCTAGTGCTTAAAAGTGTCACTCTACATTCTCTATACAAAATAACCAAACGCAATTACAAGCTAACAAACTATAGTAATGATCATCACTATACATCTCCATAGCACATTCCACAAGATCTCACAAAAACAAACAACCCTTTTTCAAGTATTGAAGAAATGCTCCAGTGGTTAGAAGTGTCATCCCTTATCTGAGAAGTTGGGATTTCTATTCTTATCTGCAACTTTGTACGCTCTCTTTAAATAATAACTAAAGGCAGTTAGAAGCCAACAAACTAAAGTAATGACCATAAGTATACATCTTCATAACACCTTCCACAAGATTGTCACAGCAAAAAAACAAGCCTTTTCAAGTTTTGAAGAAATGCTCCGGTGCTTAAAAGTGTCATCCCCTATCGGAGAAGTTGGGGTTTCGATTCTTATCAGCGACTTTATAGGCTCTTCATAAAAAGTAACTAAACGCAATTACAAGCTAACAAACCAAATTAATAATCATAATTCATAACTATACATCTCCATAACACATTCCACAAAATGTCACAAGAAAACACACCCCTTCTTCAATCATTCAAGAGACGCACTAGTGGGTACAAGTGTCATCCCCTATTTAATAAGTTGGGGATTCGAATCTTATCTGCAACTTTATACACTCTCTTCATATAACAAATTAAGTAAATCATAACTAAACATCTTTATAACACATTCCACAATATGTCACAAGAAAAAACAACCCTTTTCAATCATAGAAGAAATGCCCTAGTGGTCAAAAGTGTTATCTCCTAATCGCAAAGTTGGAGGTTCGATTCTTATCTGCAACTTTATACGCTCTCTTCAAATAACAAATTAAGTTAATCATAACTATACATCTCCATAACACATTCCACAAAATATCACAAGTAAAAACAACCCTTTTCAATCATAGAAGAAATGCCCTATTGGTTAAAAGTGTCATCCCCTAATCGCGAAGTTGGGGGTTCGATTCTTATCAGCGACTTTGCACGCTCTCCTCAAATAACAATAATGCAACAACAAAAAAAATCAACACAATTAGAAGTCAACTACTAAGGAGTTAAGGTAACTACCGTCGGCAACATGCATTATCTTTGCAGCACTTGCGGGTCCTCTGGCAGTAAGTGCCAGGCCATTGGAGAGACAAAGCAAAGTAATCAAACTCCCTCTGACTGGTCACTAATACTTCCCCATTGTTGGTCCCACTGAAACTTGTAGTAGAAGCAACCACTACTACGAAGACGAAGAAGAAGGCAAGGATGAGAGTAGAGAGAATGGTTATGGAAGAAAGTTTCGACATTTTTGATGGATTTTGTCGAAAGAGAGATACTTGTAACTTGTAAGTTGTATGGTAGTTTTGGTTTTGTACAAAAGTTAGTTGGTTTGTTCGTTACGTTGTTGTGAGTCGTGTCGGGTTATTATTGGACCAGACTGATGAGATGGGTGAGATAACGTGGGGATATTCCTTCATCCTTGTGTGATCCTTTTAACATTTGTCTTCTCCCAAAAAAATTAAGAAAAAAAAATTAAAATTGCAAATGTTGATGAGAATTGTATGATTTTGTCTAATTGAGATAATAATGCACTACGAGTGTGTTTGGTAAAATGTTTTAGTTTTTGAGTCGCTTTAATTGACTAGGTTGTCTTATTTGATCAGAATTTCAGGTAGTTTAAAATTTAAGGTCATGTGGTATCGCAAACTGAAATGAATTTAAGCTACCTGAAATAATAAGCTATATGAGGAGTCTGATTTAGAATTTTTTATCACCTTAAAATTTCGGTCACTTTTTTAATAGTCTAATGAGTTTTTATTTTGCAGTTACCTTTTCAAACAGTTTTACTAAATATAGTCTATATATCCCAAACAATGAAAAATTCATACTCCTCGAAAAGCAGTGGAGTTTTAACTCTTGATGTCGAGAAAATCAACCATTGTGTCGAGGGATCACAATCAAGACAACAAAATATGGTTAGACTAACAAACAAAAAATCAGGAGGGGGAATTAAGGTAAATAAAAATAGAGAATGGTGTGACGATGTTGTATGCATGTATGCGTCACCAAAATAAATTCATCTATTCTCTAATACATATAAAATGTAGAAGGATAGTAGAGTTTTTATCTACAAGAAAGAGAGGGAAGAGTATATGTGATTAGCATAAGATAACTCCTAGAGATCAATTCTAAGTGTTAAGTAACCAATGTGGGGGAGGGGGGGGGGGTATCGATGCAGTCTAACAGAAATCACCTAAGCAAGTAATTAAAGATATTTAAAGTGAAATTGGAAAGTCTTGGTTCCAATTAATTTCACATTCCTCTTAATACACAATCGATCATTAAAATATGTAACTTTATCTTAACTCTTGGTTGCCTGATGTGGAGAATAATCTATAACTCTCTAGTTACGTGGTTAAAAGATATGATCGGTACTATGAGTGCTCTTTGAAGCAAAAGTTGATGAAAATCGGCTCACCAAAGAGCCCACCACAAAGCCCACTATCTCTCACAATATAGTCTTCTTTGTCAACCTTGACATGGGCTAATGAACAAAAGGCCCACTAATATAAGCAATCCAATAGCTCACTAAACACCCCAAAACAAGCTACAATACCCCCTTTTTTTTCTTCTTTTCTTTTCTTTTTACAAATGTTCAAATACTAATACTAGTCTACAACTACTATACTAGTATTTATACAAAAGACTTGTTTGGTATTTTGGGAGACTTACCCAACATGATGTTGGTGTTGCTGCCTTGAACACAGAGGAAGTACCAGCTTAATTAGTTGAACACAGAGGAAGTACTTGCTCAGCACTAATCCGAGACTAAGTTCAGATGAACACATAAGTTGTTAGAAGATATTTCCAACTCAGCTTTGTACTAATTGAGCAGTTAGAAGATATTAATTCTAGAATTCTGTTAAGAGTAGTTGGTTAACTGAATCTAGACAAGATTGTAACTGAACTGAAAGGTAGCTTTTGTAGAAAGATAGTCAGTTAGTTGTGAAATCAGTTAGACTAGTGTACTATAAATAGAGTTGTAGATAACTCATTTCATTGTAAGAAAAGTGAGTTGTATTTTCTAATTGAGTGAAATATATTTAGTGAGTTTACACCATGATTTTCTATTACAAAACTTTATACATATATTGTATGTAACACGTATTCAGAATGATATACTTCAATTGAACTGTTGTTTGATAACATAATTTCACCAGTATAGTAGGTGGAAACATATTCACACTATAAAAAGTGTTACTTCTTGTCTTATGATACTGATTAATCATATATGATTATGCTTCATGTAATGGTTGCACAACTCTGATGGTGGATGTAGTTATCTCGTTCAGAACACTATATGAGTACGTTACCTTAACGTTATGGTCTCAAATGAAGTTGAAGGAGATTGACATAACTGGCTAGTAACTATGTATGAGCTTGCATGCATATATGTTCATGCTGTTATAATCTTTAGCTTGGACATCTCATTCTCACTTCTCAGAATATGTATCTGAGCAGGTTGAAATGTTATCTTCGGAAAGGGGATCCTGGTCGATTAGGATGATAAATGTTCCACACTATATTTCGAAAGTCACTAATGTCTGAATGCAACAGAACCATGTATGGAGATTGTAATTGACTCGGATGACAATGTTTATGTTTATGGTCTAGCTCTTTGGTCCCATCGGAGAACATTTGATGAAGAATGATGAAGATTCGGCTTCTCTCTGGAAAGGTGAAGAAAATTTAATTTGAACTTCCAGAAAGAGTGTTGGCCAGCTATGTTCCTTTCATAACATGGGAAACACATCAGTATGCATTGTGGCAATGAGTGAAAGAAAAACTTCACTATTTGGCTTGAGGGGTCAACACTTACACTCATATACGATGCCATTGACATCGTGTGTTACTGCGATTTTCTGGCTTGTTATGCAATGACCTGAAGTCATGTTATAAGCGTCGTGTGAAGGTTCAAAGAGAAGTTCATGTTTTTTGGAATGTTTGTCCACACATTTCAGGTATGGAAAGCTGGCAGTACGTGCAAACATTTCAGAAATGGGAACTTGGCCAAGCATAATTTCCAACGACAATGAATCGCTACTAAAGTTTGGTAATATCTCCATTCTCCAGTAATCAATGGTCAGAATTGGGGACAATGAGTGGTCATCGAGCCACGGAGATTGTTTGTAAAATTAGCCATTGCCATTGGCCGGCTAAAGATGCCTGGTGAGACTCTATATAGCCTCCAGTATGATGCGTGATTATTCCTCTGAACTATTATCATGCAACTGCACAAATTACTCTTCCGCATTCATTAAGTTATATCCGTTGATGTATTGGAATTTCTACAATAAATTTTGAGTGTCTCGTGGATCTGATTCATTCGAAGAGCTAGACTTAATTACCCTGCTTCAATAGCGTGGCTGACTCTATTTGTATATGGCTACTTTCTACGTTTTTTTGCCCTGCTGGAACAAGTGATTTACAGTGACTAGTGAGTCATAAACTCATTTAATTTTTTTAGGCAAAACGAGCACTAGCAACCCCATATTTACGTAGTCTCTAATCATCTCTTTATGTAAAAAGGCTTTGGAGAATGTTGATGTAATTCTCAGAACTTGGGCAACTTGTGGTGCTCTAGCCTAAGTTGTTCGTATAATTTGGCTTAGTGTGCTTGGGTCTGTCCCACAACAACTTGGCATCTGCATCTCATTCAAATCTTCCATGTCTCTGTCTACTGGTGAGCCTTTCAGCCCTAGTAGCAAATCACAAAATTTTGTACGATGAGTTACTGTACTTCCACGATTTCCAGTAGGGATGGTAGTAGTTGTAGTTTTTGGAGTATATACGACCAGACATCTTCTGAGCAGGGAAATTATGGAAGATGTCCTCTAATAAGTGTCAAATTGAAAGTGTGGTCCTCATATTTGCTCCTTTCATCCACCTCTACGTGACTACATGTGACTTACAGTTTGAGCTTAAGCTTAGTTTGGGATGTGCCAAGGTCTAAAGATGTCCTATTTTAACTCAGAACTCTAGCTCGTGCTTCTCATGGTTTCATTTTAGGCTTTTGGCGACCCAACCTCATGATGTTTGCTATTTCTTAATACGAAAATCACAGCTTTTCATTTCTTGATGTCCCTTGAGCTGTCATAAACAATTAGCTTTAGATCAACGTTAATAATTTTATACTTTGCATATTCATGTTTATATAGTACACTACTACACTCCTATGGTTTACTTCTTTTCTAGAATCAATTTCCTCTGGTTTACTTCTAACGACACATGGATGTAAAATAGAATTATATATGATTAGCTGTTTGCATGTGAAAATGGTAAGATGAGCAACTTGCGAGTTGCAAATTTGCAACTTTGTGTTCAATCCAAGTATGATTGCGACATCTCTTAATAATGTTTGATGATTGCCGTCTGATGTGGATATATACAATATATCATGGAGAAATTTCTTAAGTACTGTCTTCGTCCAACTCAGAGGGCGGGGTAGAAAATCTGACCCGTTTATGAAGGTTTAGTGAAAGGGTCGAGACCAATTGAGTTGTCGACTTCGATCTCTTTTAGGCCATAGTGAAATTCATATATCACTAGCATTTTATTTGCCACATTTTGCATAAAGTGATTTATATATTGTTAAATTAAATATATATCGCGTATTCTTAAGAGAGTGATTATTTTGCATTTAAAATTTATCTTGCAACACTCTCACAAATATTATTGTTATTTTCCCAAAGAAAAACATATTGTTATTCTATTATGAAACTCGCTAATTGCGAGAACAAAGTGGCAATAAGGCAATATTGGAATAGACATAGACTCTCCAAAAGACATACTCCGTATAATATACGGAGTAGCTCTTTGTCTGAGTGGCCGAAGTAAATATACATATGCAAGCAAGTGAAACAACTACACTTTTTCTCCGATTTTAGCTAGCCGTTTTATAAGTGATCCTGTTAATCTTATAAGCTTTTGTAAAGGAATTTCCCTTTCAAAGGTTTTGTCCTTTCCTAAGCTTATGGATTCATGATTGTAAAATGTGTCGTGAATACGGTGAAGTTACGTAAATCTTCACCTCTTGATGATCTAATGTAACAAGAGACTAAGAGACCAAGAGATCAGACTAATTACTTGTTCTGATCTAGTAGTTGCTAATGTCTTAATGAGTACTGTAATGACTTAAGCTATATTACATTTGACGACATTTGTTTTGCTATCTATAAGACTATATGTAATATACAATCGTACTGGTGTTTTATCATGGGGTCACTAACAGAGTAAAAGACACAAAACTCTCAAGCATGGTTTGTAACGGTCACTTTCTAAGCTATCATAATTGACCTCTTTTTCCTTCTTTCCGAATTCAATAATTCACCCCTCAAATGATATCACTGATGATATCGATCATCTGATTTTCCTATCACTGAGCAAAGTAAATCACTGTAAACTTTTAAGTTATCTCATATATTATATTCCTCGCTTCCTATTGTAAGTTAGTGGGGACATATTCCATTGGTTGTCGGCATAATATGAAACTATTGGGTCCTTAACTAGATGCATTAAGGTTCAGTTAATGGCCAATTTGGTCATATTTTAATTTAGTTCCACGGAGCCAAAAACTGAGGGATGCATGGTGCCATGGTTGTTCAACTATGAATGCATGCCTGCCTGAACTAGTGAAACCATGACGTTAAATTGTGATTGGACTTACATGACTTAGGGAATGAAAATGAACGGGTACTTACGGCATGTGCGACTCTAACCCATCATGCACTTGCCATTGTTATACTTCTGTTCGACTGTTCCAGATACATACATAATAAATTTCGTATAGTTCATGGATCATGGCATTGAAAAAGGTAGCTCAAAAAACTAATATTTATGCATAGTCCAGCAATGGGCACACACTCATGCACGAACAAGGTACACTTTTAAGATAAGATTGCACAAAGCAGCATTGGACCAATTAGTCTTATTAAAAGACTAAACTTAAAAGTTTCATTCTCACTGATGGATCAAAAAGCAGCTTCTATAAGTAAGCTTCAAATTGGATGCAATCGTATTGCAGTTTATCTGGCACAATAGCAGTTCAATAATATACAGTATATAAGCTTTCAGTTTACGAAGTACTCCGTACTTCGCTAATAATGATCAATAATTCCGTGACTTGCCAATTGCTTCTATATGTTTTTTTTTTTTTTCTATTGCTTCTCCTACTGACTCGCTTTCTCCAGTAAATTTTGCTCTCTTAGCCACTATTCCTAGCTCATGGGTGAGCAACATGTGAGAAAAAATGCTAGAGTGTATAGGGGATCGGCATTGTAAATTTATAGCAACCAAAACCATGCTAAGATGATCGAGACTATAGTTTATAGAACTTCAAAGTTTAGGTTTATTAATTTTCTTGTGAGTCTCAATACTTTAACGTGTTGTAGGGAGATATTAATGGGAAGGAAAGAATATAAACAACAAGAAGACTTGTGACTCCATCGTACGTACGTGTTAATTTGGTTGAAGAAAAAGGTTGCAATACGGGGGAAAGGAAATGAAATGAGTTAATGCCAAATAAAATAAAATAAAAAACATTAAGAGAAAAGGTATGTGATTAGTGTCTCATTGCTTTGCCACCAAATTAATGAAATTTAGATGAAAAATATAAAGTTAACAACCAAATTAGTTGCTTTGCCCTTTCTTTCACTTGTTTTCCAATCATCTTAATAAAACAAAATATTTGAAACTTTGCTCATGAGAACGTTCTTTCTGATTTTCAATTATCTATCAATTAACAAAACCAGAACTTCCAAATTGGGAAATTTCTTCTCACAACAATTTGGTAAATCTGCCAAATATTGAAGTCATATACATGTTGATACAATGCATGCATCGGAGTAAGGGCTTCAATATGTAAGTGATCATTCCGAAATGAAAACATTTACGTTACAAAATCGGATTCCTTCACTATCAAGATATAAACCTAACAAACATATTTTAATCTATAGATCAATGATGGAAACTGATCCCATAATGTGTATTGTTGGTGGACTCATGATGTCCAAGTTCTAACGGTGTAGGATATATATCATGATCAATAAATGCCTTCCAGGCAAAAAAACAACCACCTTGTTTAGCTTCACAAGGAGTGCAAAATTATAACGGGCCATGATTCACTGATCAACTTAATGATTCCTTTTGTTGGTTGGGTCGCTACCTTTTCCCTTCCTATATTCAATTTCAATGGTTTTCCTTGCTATATATATTCTCAAAACATACATACGAACTCCTACAATCTTAGACTAGTATATTTCACGACTTCGCGTAGTGAATCTTGTACTGTAGTATGCTGCGGTTGTTAGGCAGAAATATATTGTTATGTTAAACATAAATATATGATTAGAATATACCGTACTTCCATAAGATTGATATAGAGTACTCAACATCTAATTACTTATGAATTAAGACTGGATCTTGTGGACATGATTACCTATGTTAACAGTACTGTCCCCATACTTCCATACTCCCATGTCCCAACACCTCTGGTGGAGTGATACACTTGGGGAAAACGAGCTGAAACAAAATTAAAAAGTTGTATGAACCCTAAGACTCATCCTCGTCAATTCGTCATGGTATTTTTGGGGTCGAGTGGTCGTCAGTCAACTTTACAACGTACGTACGCACGTCGGTAACTGCATGGAAAACTACCCTATATATTTGGCTGGTTTCCTAAAGACTAAAGTGTCGGTGCGCTAAATGCTGCGTCTGTTCTAAATTCTCCAAATTTACATTTCTACTACTATCCTACTCCTCCTACTCTCCTAGTAGTAGTATCTACTTTGGTTCAAGCAGGCAAGCAGCAGTGGTAGGAAAGCAACTGATAATCTGTTAGGTTTTTTGTTTGTTTTGTTTTTAATAATGACACATCAATGTTATTGAATCCATAACTAATGAGATGTTTAGTTGCATATAGTTAAGTCAAGAGGCGTGTTCTTAGTTCAATTTAAATTTTCTTGAGTAATTTGTATATTATTCTTGAACAATATAAACGGCTGATCTTATATAGTTACAAATTATCTTGTTTAAGTCCTTTAGCACTTTTTATTCGGAATTCTAGTATTATATAGCATTGTACATCTCGACCATTTACCAATTAGGAGGTTGACTAATTGTACCTCCGTGACTAATTGATCAGTATAATATAACTATAACATCACTTTTTTAATGATACTGCTATGTTAGACCAAGATGGCGTATAAACTTTTGGTCTAATGTATATGTGTATGTCGGCTTTATCTAAGGAAGCTAGACATCATTTTACAAATAAGGTAATGATAATTAGGGGGAGGGCATGGCATATTACATACATTTGAACAATATATTAGCATTTTTACATGGTTTAAAGTGATTAGTGCTTTCTTACTCCCAATCATGAGATTGAGTGTTCGATTCTTATCATCGACATTGTGCGGACATTCAGGAAAAAAAATATATATTTAATGGTTTTTGGTGTCATAGAGTAAAAATGTTAATTATATTCCTTTCATGAGACTCATATATTTTTTATAATAAAATACTACAAATGATTATATTACTACAACTAAAAATAGATCAAAAAATATTAAAAAATAAACTCAAGATTA
>CAAKMY010041203.1:0-25075 GCA_901111285.1 Corrigiola litoralis
TGGTGGAGGGTGTCGGCGGAGGATGGGGCGGGATTCGCAGAGAGTGGGCGAGTTTCCGGCAGGGGAAAGGTCCGACGGGGAGAGGATCGGGGTGGGCGTCGGTGTGGGAGGGTGTTGCTGGGTGGGGCCGGAGGATGGTGGGGACAACAGAGGAAAATGGGGTTTGGGAGTGAAGGTGGAGAGAGAGGGGGTAATTATTAATTTATAATTCATGGTCAACTTCTTTGATGGTCAGGATTAATTTTTAATGTAACCATGGTAGAATTTGCCTCAAAAAAAATGTGAAGTAAATTAAATCTAAAAAGGTTATTATGTAAAGTCTCCACAAATCTCAGGGCCAAAACTTGTGCTATCAGTGAATGGATAACCGAACAAATCCAAAGTAATCACCATAGTGACAGATCGAGTTTAATTAGCAATTTCAGCAAGTGACAAATATGGATCAAGGCACAATTCCAAATCCGATGCCCCTTCGTCCGTCACAAATATACAGAAAGTAAAATGGAAAAACAAATCTCAGAGCCACATAGATGGCCAATCCTAATACGTAAATTATAAGCCCGTCGTAGGCTTTGGCCAAATTTGTGAAATTTCCCGCCAGCTTCCTTATTTTGGCGTCTCGGCATCAGTTCCTTCCTCACTCCTGTATCTCAAGAGATACTCATTAATCTTGATGTAAACATTACACAGCTATATAAACCGTGAGACATTTTAATTTCTTTCCAAAATTTCGAATAGTTACATCAAATAGATGAAATATACTATGCTTTTTAATGATCCATGGCTCATATACAGTAGTATAGTACTATGCGGTGTTGATTTTGCCAAGGCAACAATAACCTTTGCCAAGACAAAATTTACAATGGTTTTTCTATCATATGCACCTAGTCATAAATTATTAGATAAAACAGTCTACTTTTATTATAAAAGTAGACTATCTCTTTACTAGGTAAATCTTCTCATACTCTCTACAAGGCCAAATTAGTTGTAGATTTATACATCTTTATTGGGTTAACATGGCTTGGTGTACTTTTATAATAAAAATAGACGGTTTCTCCCAAGACTAACTGGCACCTAGTGCATAGGCCAAATATAATACCTTATATAACTACCCAAAATATTTGCATAATCTAATATATTGGTAGTGATTTAGTTATATAAGAATATATAATCTTTTTCGTTCTCATACAATTATAACATTCTTTCAAACCCCATTTACCTAGCAATTTTCTTCTTTTCAGCTCCTTTCAAAAAAAAAAAAAAATCCACTCTTTTAACTAGTCTTGGGAGAGACCGTCTACTTTTATTATAAAAGTAGACAAGTCATGCCGGCCCAATAACGGCATATAAATCTACAACTAATTTGGGATTGTAGGAAGCTTAAGAAAATTCACCTAGTAAATAGTTGGTCTACTTTTATAATAAAAGTAGACGGTCTTTTTTAATAATTTATGCCACTCTTTTTAACCCCATGTATATATGGTGCTCCATATACATGAGTATATGGTCCTATTCTCCACTTTTGTAAGTTTACTACCGTTATAATTGTTTATCGATTAATTAGATTCAAAAGACTGTCAAAACATAAAATTAGAGTAAAAAAGACAAACAGCCACTAGATAGTCATCTGGTCGTAAAATACAGTTTCCTGAAAAATTGAAACTACACAGAAGGTTCGTGGATGAGTACGGTATGTACGTCCTTACCTCAGGCTTTAAGGACATTTGTCTATTCTATGTACAGACATACTCCCTCCATTTCTACCAATTCTTGTCGTTTTTCAAAATATGTGAGGAGAAATTTGAAAAATGACAAGAATTGGTGAAAATAGAGGGAGTAATTGAAATGGATGAAGGTCAATGATATTGTTTTGGTTGTGTTAGGCAGATTAATCTAACTAGACTTATGTCTATATCTATAGTCACTTTCCTTTGGATATCGATGAAAAAAGTTTTTTTTTTTAAAAATTTAAAATGTGAGCATAAAGTCGCTGATAAGAATCGAATTTTCAATTTCATGATTATGGTAGTTCTAACCATTTAAGCTAGTTCTTTTCTTATATCGATGAAAAATGTTGAAAAGGGCTATCTTATGAAGTAAATGTGTATCATAGTCTTTTATGCATTACTTAAAGACATACAGTTATCATAGCTGTAGCTGTGTATGAAGTATGGCGTGAAAGAAACTCGAGAGTATTTTCAAAATAAGCCGAGATCTAAGAAGGCTATTGTATAAGCCATTAAAGAAAGTAGTTGAAGCTAGAATGTGTTAGTTTGTTCAGTTTGATTTAGGGTATGTTTGGTAAATCATTTCAGTCACCTTATTTGACTAGTCAACCTTATTTGACCAAATTTTCAGTCACCTTAAATTTTAAAATTGTTTGGTAACACAACCTGAAATGTATTTAAGGTGACTGAAAAAATAAGTTACTTGGGGAACATGAAAAAAAATTCGACTCACCTGATCAGGTTTCAGTCACCTATTCAGGTTTTAGGTACCTTTTTTTAAGGTTTCAGGTACCTTTTCAATCAGTATTACCAAACACTATCTCTGCTTGGTCTTGTATTTAGTATTATTGGCTAAACTAGGTTCCCACTATTGGGGTATTATTGGTTGGTTTTAGGTTGCATTTGTCTTATTATTTAAATATATGATCTCCTAAATTCCTTTCAAAAAAAAATTAATTAAATTAGTTAGAAATGATCAATTCTATCTATATTGTGAAAAAACAACCCTTTAAGATCAAAAAGTAATTATAATAAAATGAATTAATTTTTATTTAAAATAAGTGATATCATGTAAGACTTTTTATCGTTGCAAATGGATGTTTATTCTTTTATCAAAACAAGTTATCAACTACATAGCTATACTCTTATTTTTCGGTATAAAACATGCAATACTAAATGCTTACTTTCAAGAGGAGATAATCATTTAAACAAATACTAGTTGGTAATTCCATGCAAAGCATGGGAAGATCCTTTGGAAATTCACTCACACTCCCTTTTTTTATAATTATATTTTGAACTTTTTTGCATTAAACTTATTGTCCTCATATTGTTAAGTTTGAGAGAAAATAAATAAATCATTTGAATAATTTATTATGCTATATTTATATAAATTAGTAGCCTTAGGAAAGACTTACTTCTCTTAATCATTTGTTAATACAACAAACATTTGAACCAATTATATGAAGAAGGAAAAATATTAAAAGGAAAATAATATTGATATAGAGCACGCATTCAAAAGTCATTATCATATATGTTAGATTATTAATATTATAATAATATATTATTATAAAATAAATGAAGTTTGATGATAATCAAGAGTAGAATATTTTGGAAAAAAAATAAAAATAAAGGGAAAACATGTCAAAATGCATTTTTGATATCACTTACTTGGAAATTATTTCACATCACCTGCACTAAGAAAAACAAATATAAAATTGAAGATTATGTAAGTAACTTGAAAAATCAAACAAAAAAGTTGTATGTATCAAAAACCTAACTAAATTTAATAGATTTAATTCTTGATATCACTTACTTGGAAATTATTAATTTGGAGCTCCTTCACATCACATGTACTTGAAAAAACAAATATAAAATTGATGATTATTTGAGTAACTTCAAAATTCAAAGAAAAAAGTAGTATGTATCAAAAACCTAACTAAATTTAATAGAATTGATCGTTACATAAGAATAGATGTTAAAATTGGATCAATAGTAATTAAAAAGGATTCAAATGAATGGAGAATAAACGATGATTTGGTTTTCGAGTAATGAGTCGGAAATTGCAGATAAAATAATAAATATCATATTAATATCTTAGAATTAAAATAGTACTACACTCATATCAGTTCATAATAAGCGAAGAACTGAGACAAAAGTATGAAATAAGGATACTTGAAAAACGGCGATCAAGTTTTGAAAGAGGATGCAAATAATATTTGATGCTCTTCTATAGACCATTTGCAAGTAATTAAGTAAAAGGGGAAAATCAATAGTCATATAATAGGAGTTTTACTCAATTAATCAGTATAATTCAATGAGTTTATTAGTTAATGTAAAATGTAATTAAACCATGACTGTTATAGAGGTTGAATGGTCTCTAATTAAGTTGGCGTCCTTTGGCTTACTATCCTACATAAGTTTCAATAGGAGTCTTTTTATTTTCTTCAATTTATGACCCTATTAAATCGGCGCCACGTGTCCTCATTTTAGAAATTCTTAAGTGTTTAAGATAATAGTATAGATACGTTCAAGCACGCTATATAAGAGCAATCGCATCCTTATCTTATACTATGACATCAATTGACCTTTTGTTTTATTTTGTGTATCATTCTACAGATTTGTTCAACCCCCACGAAGAGGCACCATGCATATAGTAAATGAAAGCTCAACGTAAGTGGATTCATCAACAATTATATTTTTAGTTTTTATATGACATTCATTTCATCTTTGAAATTCTGTTTCAATTGTGTATTTTATTCATTACTCTCAAATTCAATTCTGATCACTTCACCTTGATTTAACTATTTCTGACTAAATTGTTGATTCCTACTATGATGTGTATTTCTCTTTAACACACCCTATCATTTTTTATAAGATCTTAAGTTCATATTAGTGACCTTTTTTATTATAGAAACTCCTAACACAATTATCTAATAATTTTTTTTTTCAATTACAGGTGGTATGCAACTCCAAATTTATATTCGAGTGAGTGACATGAAAAACTTTCAACATGTATATATCTTTGTCTTTCCTTTATTTTTAAATTTACCCATTCTTTCATATATGTTACTTATCATCAAACATGTTTTTCATGAATATATAAAATCTGTCTATCTATCTATACCATATTGTTCAAACCCGTGTTTGCACAGTTAGACTGCCATTTGGCTGCCCTAACTTTTATATCCACTGTACAATCATCACCTATGTATGCTTTGCATCCCAACATCACTAACTCCTCCTGTACTAGACAAATAAGAGAAAATGAAAAGAAATCCAATAAATGATATATTACTATTATATTAATATTTCCGTGGTAACATTATCATAGTAAATTTTTTATTACGGAGTATTTACTAAAAATTCAAGACCATTATTTTCAATTTTTTATTAACCGTAGAGTGTAAATATTGCCCCTACTAATTATATATCTCGAAATTAATTTATGTATAATCATAATCGATTTTTGAACGAAAAATAAACACACAATCGAACCATTGAAAAAAATATGTAATAATTTATTAAAATATAAGTTTAGAAAACCCCGAACATCGCCGGGTCAAAAAACTAGTTATCACTTACTTAGATAGGGAGCATGAGAGGAAATGTGGAAACATCATTTATTAATCATTTAATATATTTGCTGATTGGATTCTGCTCACGTTCCTTCTGAATAAGAGAGAACTTGTCGCAGTTTCGTCCATTTCCCCCAACTTGAAACCAAACGGGAGTGTCTTTCTAAAACTTGACATTTAATTAATGAGTTGGGCTTACATTGATAAAAAGGCCTTACTTGCTAACTAAAACAAGGTGACCGATGCCCCAATTACATGCATTCAAAAGGAAGATGATAAAGGCCCACCGGGTGGATAACAATTTGGTGCCCACCCTCTCACAAACATTTTTTGGGTTTCTAAAATTAAAAAGAAATTCAAAAGGTGATGTAAGAGGGTGGGTATTAAAGTGACGACCACCTGGTGGGTGAATATGATTTTCCATTCAAAAATGGAGGGTGATACACACCCATCGAGTGGTTACTAATCTTACACCCACCCTCTCACAAAGGTTTTTAGATTTTTATAAATAAATAAAAATAAGAAAAATTTTGTGAGAGGGTGGGTGCGAGATTGGTAACCACCGGGTGGGTGAATGCCATTTTCTTTTAAAAATACCCCATAAAGTTTAATGACTTTTAGCCCAATGCATTTTTGTTTGTAATGTAACTAGTAAAGCTGACAAATAGATAGGCTAGGTCGGGTTTTTGGTTTGATAAGTAAACGGGTTGATATCGGATTTCACTAATTAGTTAAACGTGTCTACGAGCTCACCCCTAACCCGACCTAACAAAAATTCGGGTGACGTGACCTATTAACCAACTACAGTTATAAAGGTAATCTTGCGACATAACCTACCATAATACAAATGACCTTTGTCCCAATAATTGACTTAATTGTTAGACAAATCATATTAAAACTAGTATATGACCCGTGCGATGCACAATCATGATATTGATATTATGTAGGCCTTGTCATATGTTAGTTCAATTCTTGTTCAGTTGCTCGTTGTGTTTCGATAGGTTGTCAATGAGTATCCCAATTTCTTTTCTCATTTGTCCATGTTCAAAGAGTGTACTCATTATTTAGCTTTTCAATTGCATTATGGTGTAGTGTTGACTCCTTCGTATACTTGGTTATGAAGTTTTTTGCGTTTAGAGTATATCGTTGGAGTACAATGACTAAATTTAGTAATCAAAAGTAGTGATCTATATATCATTGTAGTTCATAAATCCATGTTATTTACTTGAGTAAATATGTGCGATACGTTTATTTTTATTTAAAATTTTGGATATCAGTCTACCCTTTTGTTTTTGACAATAAAACAATGAAAAAATATTCGTATTCTCTAATATTATTTCTTTTCCTCATATGTGCACTTTATATTGCCTGTGGTTTGTGGGTATTGTAGTTCCATGAAATTGGAGATTCGTGTCATGAATTGTCGATTTAAACTAGACCTAATTAATTTAGTATCGAGTTTATGTCATCCAATTAAATACTTGAACAAAAAATATCAACCAAAATCTACTATTTTTATTCGAAATTTATGTCATATCATCGTGTCGTGCCAGTTTTTACCATCTCTAAGAGAAATGGATACACCCCAAAATGGGTGTAACGATTCACTATTCATTTCTTTGTATGGGCTTCTTAAGTGGGTTATCAATTCATCACCATACTGTGTCACCGAGTCTGTCCTAGCTGAAGTGATCATCCAGTCCACCAACAACTGTCCATACCTGGTAGGACCGTTACAATACAACTTAACAAGATCACAATCTTAGAGAACATTCCAGAACTTGTCAAATCTACTCCATGCTCGCCAAGTCACCTTGGCCCAACACTTGACACTTGGCTCATCCTTAGACTTACTATAGCCCAAATAAACCAATTTCTGTCAAATCTATATATACCAATTTTGTCAAATCAATCCCATTTTATTACACTACTACAGTACTACTACTACTCTTAGCAAAACTCTCAAGTAGCATGAAGATCTTCTTAGAAAAATACAGAAAGTTTTGAGATATTTCCAAACTATCCATTTCCTCTCTCTAGAACCTTCCATGCCTTCTCACTTCCCGCCCTTTTAATCACCCCTTTAAAACCTTCTTATCCGTAATCTCGCCCAAAATTTACTTAATTAAAACCACACTAAAATCTCCACAAAGTTTGCTTCTTTTCACCATTTCCTCTGTGTTAATCCACTTACAAACCCTTTATTTCTGCAAAATTAATTAACTAAATCACCTAAATTACTTAAATTTCTCATCTATTTTTCCTTAATCCAACCTTTATCATCCAAAGTTCTCTATCTACTATACTATAATCTTATAAATTTTTCCAAAGTTCATTCCTTTTTATTTTTTTTCACTAATTCCTCTGTTTCAATCAATCTTCAAAACTTAATTTTACCCAAAACCCTTAAAAACCCAGTAATTAAATCACTTAAACTCCCCAAATCTCTCATCTTTTCCCTTAATATCAACAAAAATCACCCAAATTACTCTGTTTTTTCTTGTGTATTTCACTAATTCCTCTGTTTTAACCAGTCTTTAAAACTGAAATTTACCCAGTAATTAAACCCAGTAATAAAATCCCCCCTTAATTATTATAAAGACATAAAAATGGAAGGTGTGATGGTGAAGGAAGAGCAGGTAGTGGTCCCCTGCAGCGCAGCAGGAGCAGGAAGAGGTGGACCCTCAGCATCGTCGTCGTCGTCGTCGTCATCATCATCAATTTTGATGTCCCCAAGGCCAATGGAGGGGCTGCATGAGGTGGGCCCCCCTCCGTTTCTAACGAAGACGTATGAGATGGTGGAGGATGCCGCGACTGACGCCATTGTGTCGTGGAGTAAAGGGAGGAACAGTTTCGTTGTTTGGGATTGTCATAAGATGTCCACTTTGCTCTTGCCTAGATACTTTAAGCATAGTAATTTCTCCAGCTTTGTCCGCCAGTTGAATACTTATGTGAGTACACACTATTATTGCTTTTTATTTCTTTCTCATATTGCTTTCTGTTTCAAATCTCTCTTTTGTTTTTTGTATGTGGGTGTTTTTGTGTGCAGAACCTATTGCGTACACCTCAGAGTACCGTACTTTCAAATATATTTTTATATACCTTTGTGTATTTTTGTGTACCTTTGATAAGTTTTTATGTACCATAATGAAAATATTGTAATTTATTGAAGGTACACAAAAAAGTATATAAGGTACAATATATATACCGAGAGTTGAACTTGAGAGTATGTACTCGCAGGTGTACCTAATAATTTGCCTTTTGTATGTGGGTTTTGTGTGGTGATGATAGTATTTGAGAGTTGTTAAGGGTCGCCCTTAAATTTGATTAGGTCGCCCAAAAAGTGGGTACTTTCTCATTTTAAGGGAGGCCATCTGGGGAAAATATGAGAAAATATTAACTTTTAAGGGCGACCCTTAGCAGATAGTACTCATAGGATCATTTCATTTCATTTTTGCTGCTCAATTGCTTGTTTGAAATGTGTGTTTTTGTGATCTTGTTTTGTATGTCGGTTTTGTGTGATGAATGTAGTGTTAATAGGATTATTCTTTAATAGCCACGAGAATTTGGTAGCCACCATAAATCCGTAAATTGTAGACGTTGATTTTTTTAATATTTAATATCAGCCATTAGTTAGTTTGACTTTTACAAAATAACAAACGGTTGTGATCAATCATTAGAAATCAATGGCTAGGGTTCTTTTGTTTAAATACAAAGTGGTTTTTGATTAATGAATGTGGTATTGTTAGGGGTGTTTTATGTCTGTTGGGGTGTAAGCTAGCTTAACTAGAGTCTCAGGTAGTTGTTAGTTTGTTACCCCATTTGCTTGTTGATTTGCTTGTTTGAAATGTGTGTTTTTGTGATCTTGGTTAATTTTTGTTCTTAATCATTTTTTTTCTGTTTTGTGTTGTTTTGTATGTGGGATTTGTGTTAGGATATTTTTAAAATGATGTGTCCAATGTTTGTACCCATGTACGTGTGCAAAGTGTTTGGCTCGGGTACTTGATGAAAAATGAAGAGTCCGAGTTTCACAGTTTGTTACATTGTCCGACAGCTTAGTTGGTAAAATTGGAATAGTTGTCTCATGTGTAAATAATAGAGTGGGGTTGAATGTGTGTTGAGGGGGATGTTTTATTCGGGGACAAGGGGCGGAACAACCTCTCGATCATCTTTGTGGTGTAAGCTAGCTTAACTAGTAAAATGTCAAGTAGTTGTTACCAAATACTAAAATTTTAGTTTATTGTGTGTGGTGTCTAAATGTTAAAGACAGGAATAGAAGTTTGCACTTGTATGATGCTTTGTATTTTGTGAGGTGAGGGTCTGCAAATTGTTGATTGTGTAATTTTTGTGATTGATGTGTTTCTTACTGTTAATTATTGTCTTAATGAATTAAAATTTGGTGTATACATTCAATTGTCGGGTTGGTGAGTCAATTTTGGCCCTCTGAGATGTGCTATTATAACCACATTCTCTGTGTTATCTTCGTTTCCCTGAAGAATTTTGCTGGTACTTGTAGGGCTGAAGTGCTGCGTGCCACCTGTATTGTTGAATTGCTTCAGAGAAGAACAAGATTAGAGAAGAAAATTTTTGAAGCCTTGTGAATTGTGATTGAGTTAGTGTGGCTGAATTGAGAGATCCTCCACTTTGTTTTATCAATTGTAGAGTTGTCTTCGTGCCAAAAGTACAACTTAAACAGTGAAGATAGAATAAGGATGTTACAGTTCATGGTTTTATGTGGCTGGAGATCGTATTAGCCATTGTATTGAAGATGCTTGACATGTTGATGATATCATATGTTGCGAATGGTGCTCCTGGTAGCTCGCCAATTGGATGTTCTTTAGCTAGTTTAGGTAGCTGACTCTCCCACTTTTTGCAAATATTGCAGGGTTTCAGAAAGGTTGATCCTGATCGCTGGGAGTTTGCAAACGAAGAATTTCTAGGAGGTCAGAAGCACTTGTTAAAGAACATCAAGAGGAGGAGAAACGTGACCCAAAGCGTTCAACAGCAGGGAGGAGCTTGTGTTGAGCTTGGACATTATGGATTGGATGGTGAGATTGAAAGTCTGAAAAGAGACCGCAATGTGTTAATGACTGAAATTGTGAAGCTCCGGCAGCAACAGCAATTCTCTAAGCAGCAACTCCTGGCGATGGAGGCACGGCTTCAGTCTACTGATAGAAAGCAACAACAGATGATGACATTTCTAGCCAAAGCCCTCGCCAACCCTGCATTTGTTCAGAACTTAATACAGCAAAATGAGCAGGGTAAAGGTCTCAAGGGCATTGAAATTGGAAGGAAAAGGAGATTAACAGCAAGCCCAAGCGCAGAGAACTTGCAAGATGAAGTGGTGTCAGCAGCAGTGGAAGCCACCCATATTGGTGGTTACCCTACCGAAGAGCCAGAGGGATTTGCAACCATCGAGCCAGACATAGAGACATTATTTTCGGCTGTATTAGATGATGAATCAAGCAGTGATGTTAAGGAGCAGAAGGTGGAGTCTGGTCCAATGCCTCTAACTAGCGATGCAAATTTGGTAAATGTTGGTGAGATAAACTGGGAGGAGCTACTAAGCGAGGAGTTGATGGGCGGTGCTGAAGAGGAGGAAGGCTTCGTAGGTGATCAAGAAGAAGCGGATGTACCAGTTGAGAACTTGGTGCTTGAGCCCTCAAATTGGGGTGAGGATCTACAAGACATGATAGAACAATTGGGTTTTTTAGGTTCAGAGCCTTAGAAAACTGTTTGTCTTAGACCAATATATGATCATGGTGGTTTTCATTGTTATTCCTCTCTGCTATCCGCCTCCACCGGTCCTGCCTTCATGTTAGGGTATGCTATGATAATCAGACTTTGGTGTATGGCTTTCACTACCTCTAGGTAGCTACAAGGTGTACAAGCTAGTTCATAGCTTACAGTATGTTTGTTTGGTTTGTGTAATGCAGATGGCAGGATGATACAAGGGGGTATAGTAGATGATGAAGGCTTGTTTCCTGTATCCTTGAGAATTGTTTTAGTTGATTATGTTGGCTCGTTATCTGATGTTATTGATGTATATTAATTCAATTGTTTTTGCAGGCCAATCCAGTGAGAAAGGGTAAAGACTGACAATGGTCACATCCCTCAGATTGAAGACTTTCTACCAGAGATTAGGAAGTTCTTTTTAAGCTAACTATATGTGCATAGACCGTCGAGTGTTCTGACTCTGCATGTAGTATATATCTAGCTGAACTGTTTATCAATTACATTGTGTAACTCGAGGTGTAAAGATCGTTTAGTGTTTTCAGACTTGTGTTTCAAGACCAGCTTGGTTGGAAGTAAACATAGGTTAAAACTTGTACCTAGACTTAGTAAGATGGTATTATCTCAAGTTTCTTCTGCTGCCTGCTTTTTGGCTAATTGTGGATTATTAGGGATTTAGGGCATTGAAGTGCAGTGTAGGTAGAGACAACAGGCTTCTGACACGCCTGGTTGTAAAGAATTGCGTTTTGTGATATTGCACTATTGCAGTACAGCTGAACAGAGAGGTCTTGCATGTTTTTGTGATCATGTGTAGTAGGATTCAGCTGTAGAGTGCCTATTTTTCAAGTCTGAGAGTCAGATATGTGCTCACCATACTTAAGCTAGTACTTGTAAACATTGTTCGGTGCATGATTAGAAAATTTGGCTTTTCCTCTGTCATTCTACTTCTAGGAACTGAATGTGCATCTTGTTGGTCTAAGGCTTGATGAGTGCGATGATGGAGTATACTTAACAAGTCCATTCAAGTTGGAGTTGCCTAGGAGTCATGTATATGATCAGCTCGATACCATCAGTAAATACTTTGTCGTCCTCAGTATGAGATTATACACGTCAGAACTGGTATCTGCATGACATTACACACCCAAGGCTTTGGTCAATAGGTCGTGGAATACCGTACAAGAAAAGTCAGAAAACAGATTAGACTACTACAATCTGGATCTTCATGTTCTTGCATTCTGTGGTTCATACCTACCGCTTATTATCATTGCATCCAGTGACTTATCTGATACATATCGAGAACAAGTTAAAAACAGTACGAACCTGATGCATAAACATCCTGATATTTGTTTACAAATTTGTAACCATCATTTAGCTGATCATATGTTTGTTATCATCGAATTGAAAGGGACTAAATGTTAACAAAAGTTAATAGGACTAAAGGAGTACAGTGCTCTATTCCTCCAGTAACTTGAATGAGTAAAAGGGGGAAACTGAAAACAAGCAGAATGATTAGCCACGAGTCCAAACCCCCAACTCCGTATGAAAGGCTTATGGTCTCGTATGTAAGTGTGTATACGATATTAGGAGCATGTGCTACTGTTTGTAATTTTTTTTCAATTTTTTTTTTGTCATTTTTCTTATTTTTTCCCTTGTAGCTTCTGTTTGAAAAATGTGTATTTTTAAGATTTTCAAAAGAGACATTTTTTCTACAAGAGAGACACAAAAAGAGTAAAAGATATTGAAAATACATTCAACAATACTAACATGAAATATATGGTGTTTTCAGCATGTAGCATTGAGTTTCGTTAATGCTCATTATGTTTGTGCATATGCTATAATTCAGAACTTTAGAAGTTTCTTTCTAGGCATATTGGGGTAGTTAATGTTGTTGGAAGATGAGTACGAAATTTCGAAGCCGCGACAACCATCAGCCAACCTCCAATGACAGGTGTAATATATTCCTTGGAGATTAATTAATTTTTCCGCTTAAAACAAACTACACAGATTGAACTACACAGATTAGAAGGCCGTGTAACATGTTACAGGCAGGTATTTTTATTTTTGGTCAGAGTCAATAAGACGCGGTAGACAATGCTGATTTTCATATACCATTTTATGCGTTTCTTCACACTATTTATAACAATCGCAAACTACAAAATACTAGCACTTAGCAGTATGGAATCAGTCTATCAAGTAGACCAACTCATGACTTCACCATTTACGAAGTATGGAGATGTTGAGAAAGCGGAAGCTCTATAAAGTCGTCTTCTATGAAAGGGAAACAATGTTCTTCGAATGGAAAAACCTATAATATTTGTAACTTACTCACAACATAGCAGGACAAGACAGAAGACTACCTATTGGAAAAAACAAATAACACCCAAATAAGTAATAATAGCCATACCTTCATATTGCCAAAGGGACAAAGCCACCCGAGGGACGCATATGATATAACCACCACTAAAACAAACTATATGGAAAAAGGTGAAAAGGAAGGTGCTTGTAATTGTAGGGAGACCTTAGTCCTTAGAGACATCAGTCGTCCATGTCAAGATATCTAATCATGAGCATCAAGCCAACCAAGTAGTGCTAGAGAACGTGAAACGCCTTTTGTAATAGGGACATGGCATAACCGCATAAGGTCATCTCATTTCCTCACACACCCCAAATTTCAGCACCAGCAACTCTTCAACGGCTTCAAATTAAAGTAGTAAGTGTTTGTTAACGTGAAGATGCCTTTATAAAGAAAGAGACTTGTGATTTGTCCATCTGATTTATATAACCCGAAGTTATAAGCACCAGCAGTACCAACTGTCTAGCTAAACAATTCTCTGTCATTTACAAGTATGTTCCTCAGTCTTGTGGCATCCATGTCAATGTCACCAAGCTTAGTGATACTACTAGGCGTAGCTGGTGGCATGGTGATATACTACTTGTATGCGCCATACTGGAAGGTTAGAAGGGTGCCTGGTCCTCCACCCTTTCCGTTGGTAGGTCACCTTCCGCTGCTGGCTAAGTATGGTCCTGGCGTTTTCTCCTCCTTGGCCAAGTTATATGGTCCTATATTCAGGTTTGTTACTTCTCTTGTACGAACATATACTTGGAGGATTCTGCTAATGATCTTGGTCCTATATATAGGCATAGCTAAGGTTTTCTGAGTGTAGTTGCTCTATAAAAAAACCTTTCGCAGAGAAGATTTTTGCCATTACGCAATTCCTCATGGATAACTCTTCAATACGCACAAATCAAGTATAGATCGAGTTTGGTATGATTCATACGACATAATTGATGAACTTATGTTGTGGTTTGAGTAATGTAGCAAGTGATTCAGACAAAAACATAATATTATATAGCAATCAAGAAAATAGTACTTAGTTTAGTTTATGATCAATCAAAATCTAGAGGTGGCATGCAATCGGGCGCACGGTTCAGTTCGGTTGCACGTCGGTTCATCTCAGGTCGGGTCAATTTGGTTTCGAGTTGAGTCGGATCATAATAAGCATTCGGGTCGAGTCAAGTTCAAGTCGAGTCGGATTTGGTTTTGGTCAATTTCAATTTGAGTCATATCATATCAGAAATTAATTAATTCCGATTAGGCTCATATTTTATTCAGGTCCTTTTCAGGTTTGTCGCTTTCGTATACTGTGTCGAATAGGAATCATCAATTTGTTGAGTTTAGGTTGTCTATTTCAAAATCAAGTTATTTTAAGTTTAAATCTGTTCGAAATCACAATGATTTAGTAATTAGTTTGTTAGGATTATAATAGGTTAATTTGAGTAAGTTTCGGGTCGAATCGGGCTTTAGGTCTAATAGGGTCAGTGATAGTTTTATTTGAGTTTCATTTTTCGTGTCATATCGAGTTTCGATTAAACATTGAGTGAGGTCGACTTGTTCAGTTAGCTTTTGAGTCATGATTTTGTCGGGTTTAGGCCAGGTCGGGTTCTCGGGCGATACCGTTCGGGTCCAATTCTATTGGCAAATGCACTGCCATGTTTTTGGTTTTTAAATCTTCTTTTTCAAATTAGTTATATAGTTTCCTACTTTGAATGAGATAAATTCACTAATTCACTAAGAGACATTTCATTATATTTACAAAGAAATTAAACACAACCAAATATTCTTTGAACGTCTAAAGAACAATAATGAATCCTATCAAATAAATCTTAGTTCATTTTATTATGTAAGGAATATAATTGTCCTATATAAGGATTATCCATTTAAGGTAATATATTGTATTCCTAATTTTAAGGAATACATATTTGTTATAATAGATCACATCATCCCTTTTCTAAATTTCCTTCTAAATATTTTGTGTCATTATTCTTAATTAAATGATCGACAACTGATACAATACAAATAATATTCTTGAATACTGTTATGAGTGATTTTAGAAAGAAATAATGCACTACTTTTAGATATATGTTCCTACCCCTTTTATATAATAAAATTCCTTTTTTTAGTTAATAAAGAAAATAAATTTAATATTAAATAGCTGAACTAATTACGCATGTTTTAGTTTGCTTTTTTCCATTTTTACTAACTATAATAATTTTCAAATACAAGTCATATTATTATTAATCATTGTAACTAATAAAATATCCATCCTCATATTATTGATGATAAAACAAAGTTATCACATAATAAGAATAAAAATTACCAACTAATATTGAAATATTTAGTTTTATGTCTTTAGTATCATATTTTGGCAATTTGTGTCCCCTTCTCCATTTTATATGGCATTAATTTATTATAATTTAAGAAATAGAACGAAATCTCTATTCAAATTCAATCATGCAATTTTATTACCATATATTAACTATGTTCCTATAAAATAAATGAAATGATATGAGTCATTTATACAATAATTGAATAACTACATGTGCATAACTATGGAGATCATTCAATTTCTTTTTTGTAATTTTTTTATCAAGATAATATTGAACAAGAATAACTCTGCCTTCTATGATCAAAATATCTTTTATCATCTACCATACATCAAAAATGTGATTAAATAAAATCATTAAGGAACAATACCTTGTTTTGATACTATTGAATGTGGCCGCATTGAATGAATTGAAATACATGTATAATTACATCAAAACAAGCTAATGATATTATTTATAATAGTAAAAAACATATACTCCGTATTAATTTATTTTCAATATTATTTACTGATTTATAAGATAAATACTACATGATAACATTGCAGATTTCACCTGGGCAGACAACCGCTGATAATAATAGCAGATGCTGAGCTCTGCAGAGAAGTTGGAATAAGGAAGTTCAAGTATCTTCCAAATAGAAGCATCCCTTCCCCCATTGCAGCTTCACCCCTTCACCAAAAGGGTCTTTTCTTTACAAGGTACACAATATATTATCAATATTGAAATTAATGATTTATTATTTACACTTATTTTGGTGTGTCTTATAGTATATTCGGTGTATTTCTTTTGTAGTTTATATGCATCAAATAGTAGGTGTATCCCAATTTATAAATCGTTGATAGTTTTACGATAAGGTACATAACAACTATAAAAGTCACATAATAATACCTAAAGTTATACTCGAGACTTCGAGAGCATGTGATATCAAATATTGTTTATCATTTGCCTATTTAAATTAGTAAGGTACACAGAAGGATATCCATGGGGAAAAGTGACGTTTTTTTTTCCTATTTTTGGTGGCCTCCACCACTAGCTCTCATAGAACACCAAATTCCCCAAGTCAAAGAGGGCAAAAAACTAACAGATTTATGCACTTACACTGCATAAAATTTGCTTAATCAGTAATCACATACCCATCTCTTACTTAGAATTTAGAAAGAAAAATCGATTTATCAATGTGATTTTCTTTTCTGCAGGAAAAGGTAGTGCTACTGTTATAGTGTCAATTCTAATGATTACAAGAGCACTAAGCTTTCATTTTGTAGGGATACAAGATGGTCAAGAATGAGGAACACGATCATCAAAATGTACCAGCCCTCCCACTTAGCAAGTCTACTGCCCACCATGCAATCATTTATTGAATCAGCAACGCCAAATCTCAATCATAATGTTGTACAAGATGGAGAAGTTGTGTTCTCTGAGCTTTGTCTCAAATTGGCCACTGACATAATTGGACAAGCAGCATTTGGTATAAACTTTGGCCTCTCAAAATCAGACTCAACTAATGATCAACCGAGAAATGATGAAGTCTCAGACTTCATCAACCAACACATATACTCCACAACCACACTCAAAATGGACCTCTCCGGGTCCATTTCGATCATCTTAGGCCTCCTAATCCCCTTCCTTCAAGAGCCTTTTCGACAGATTCTTAAGAGGATTCCAGGAACTGCAGACTACAAACTAGAAAAGGTTAACAAGAAGTTGAGCAGTCGGGTTGATGAGATTGTAGCGAAGCGAGAAATAGAGGAGAATAGAGATCACAAGGATTTCTTGTCTCTCATTTTAAGGGCTAGGGACTCAGACGAAGTGTCTAGGAATTTGTTTACATCAGATTATGTCAGTGCACTTGCTTATGAGCACCTTTTGGCTGGCTCAGCAACAACCTCCTTCACATTGTCTTCGATATTGTATTTAGTTTCTGGGCATCCTGAGGTTGAAAGGAAGTTGATTGAAGAGATTGATGGGTTTGGACCGCATCATCAGCTGCTGACAACCTACGATCTTCAGCATAAATTTCCTTATCTCGACCAGGCAAGCTCTAGTCGCATTTCATTTCATACAGTTGATAAGGAGCAATAGCAAAGGATGCACAAAATTTAAAACTTAGTATCATTGCAGGTAATCAAAGAAGCCATGAGACTATACACGGTTTCCCCATTAGTTGCACGAGAAACTGCTGCACCAGTTGAGATAGGAGGTTATCTGCTCCCAAAGGTAAGGGCTTTGGACGTCTTTCTTGGAATACTTTTAGGTGACTTGTGAATAGGTAATGAATGTTCTGCAATTTTTGAGGAAGCAGGGGACATGGGTTTGGTTGGCACTTGGTGTTCTAGCCAAAGATCCCAAAAACTTTCCAGAACCAGAAAAGTTTAGGCCAGAGAGATTCAAACTAGATGGTGGAGAGGAGAAGAATAGGCATCCATATGCACACATACCCTTCGGAATTGGCCCAAGAGCATGTATAGGACAGAAATTTGCCTTGCAAGAAATGAAGCTTTTGATCATCCACCTGTACCGCAATTATGTGTTTCAACACTCCCCCAACATGGAGAAGCCATTAGAGATTGAGTATGGCATCATCCTCAACTATAAGCATGGGGTCAAGCTTCGAGTCTTGAGGCGAAGAAAGGAAGCTATTCAAACAGGTCAACAATGATCCAGTAATGATCGCAATCAAGGGAAGTCTGCTATTAAAAAGTGGGAGTAAATGGTAAAAAGGCAAACATATATTGTTTCTGAATTCTGATGATTGTAGATTCATTTACTGCAACAAGGTAGAAGTTACCAAATATTACATTACAACAGCATCAAGCACTTTCTACAAAGCTGATAAGAACAAAAAAAGTCGAATGCATAGCACAGACATATTGAAAGCTCAGATCTCCCTATTTGTTTTTTTTTTTTGAATTACAAGGACAAGAAGCTGTTGAACTTTTAAACAAGAGCCAGAGTACCATCTTCTTAGTTGTACAGATAGTCCTCTCTATTCCTTGGCCTCAATGAGTTCTTCTCCAACCGGCTGGTAGGCAAATTCAGCGGCCGCGAGAAATTAACGGAGGGAGGATCAGAACCAGCACTACTCTTCGAATCTCCATGAGAAAATCCTGCAAGTTTCTTAGAAAACTGAAACTCATCCATTGACTGCCTTTGCACCCTCTGAGTTCTTCTCTTGGCTTTATTTGATTCAGTCAGATTCATGTAACTCGGCCTAGTGTTCTTATTATTACCACAACTATCCTCTGTCCCTGAAAGCGGTGTGGTGGAGGTGCAGATTGAGGAGGAAGCCGAACTCTCATCAAAGCGAAAATCTGAGCTAGGGCTGGATGATGAGCGTGTTGCTTGCCCAATTAAGGGTGGTCGTGCTGAAACTCTTGTTGACATATTGTTCTTTCTGACTTTGACCGAGCAATGCAATTCAGACGATTTAGGGTAAGGTTCTTTGAGGGTATTCACAATAGTCTTTGGAGGTGGGGTTTTCATCTCTGAAACAGTACTTTGAGCTTCTTCCATCAATCTGTTTTCCCATGGTTTCGCAGCCATCCACCGCTCTAACCAACTCCAACTGCTCTTGTCAATATCAAAGCACTTGAAGGAGCATGTAGAGATGTTTGTCCTAAAATCTGAAGCGGGTGTTGACTTGAATTGCTGGATAAAAAGTGAACAAATTAAAACCAAGTACACAAAAAGAAAAATAAGGAGGACAAGCATCATAACATGTATGAGAGTCACAGCCATGCTATTAAAGTAAACCTTTTGAACAAGAGCATAAGCAAGGGCTCTTTCCCTTTTGAAAGCTCCTTCTTGCCTCATTTGCAGCTTTGTTTTCACTTGCTCCAATGTTCCTTTACTATCGCACCACCCTTCCTACAAAATTTGAACAATGCCAATCAGAAAAGACTGAACACATCAATTCAAGAAAATGAATCTCTATCAAAGCTTTTGACCATGTTTTCTCAAAACTAGTCATCTGTATCACCTCAGCTTGTTTTAAGAGCTCAGCCTTGCTACGCCGCTCATCAAGCAACTGCTGTACAGCCTGCCCTTCAATAGACATTCTCACACGTCTAGCTCTAACTCGAGCCTGAACACGAACCAATGCCTGCATGCACCTGAGTGTCACAGCAGCTTGCTTCCGGACTTGGCGCCCACGAACCAGGGCTTGAAGCCTCACTATTCCCTTCAGTGCCTTCAAAGCCCTCCTTGCCTACATTTTGTTCAAGAAACAGTTCATAAATATCATGATGACGATACAATAGACGGAAAATTACCCTCAATTTGCGAAAGTTGCTAGTTCAATATGTTATGTAAGAACATAATACTAGCAGAAATGTAGAATAGGTAGTCTTTGACCTTCAGAGAAGTTGAACAACCCATTTCTTTCGATATTATGCTTAACAAACATGAGTGCAACAAATCTTATTTAACCTCACCATGATCCAAACTTTTCACCATCTCATACAAAGAAAACATTAGTTAATCAAACAAAAGCACCACCAATGTTACGTAAGCTACACATATTTAATTCATTACAAAAAAACAAGAATTTTACCAAGAATCCTCTGAAGGCAGTTTGAATGCGTATAGCAGCCCATTCTTTCCTAACAGCTCTAAAATCCTTAGGCTGAGCTCTAACCACAGTAGCCACTGCAGCATTAAACACATCGTGTCGCGACGGAGAATCAGAACCCTCAGATGCTGCTGTTTTATGGCGCCCTTTGAAGTTTTTCCAATTACTGAGATCCCCTGAGGGACTCCTCCACAGTTTCCACTTCTTGCCTTTGTTGTTATTTCCTGCCTTTTCCTATACAAACCAAAAAATCACATTTTTCTTACTACATAAATCAACAAATAAACAACTAAGGCCTTTACATATTCTATCTTTTATTTGTTACAGTTACAAAAATCAAACCTCTCTAATTATGTACTACATCAAAACCATTTGTTATGATACTATACTAAGACACCAAAAATCTCAACCCTTTTCTGATTCATAACGTACTGAACAACTAGAAACATTAAATTCAAGTCTTTTGCAACATAAATCAATAAACCATTGATTTTCCTGATTATGTATAAACACAGCCAAAATTGGCACCATTTTTCTAAGTACATTGACCAACAAACAGAACACCTAAAACAAGTAAATTAACCAACCTTTGTTTATTGTACTTTCAAACATCAAACATTATTAATTGTATACATCAATCAATACACCACTAAATACGCAAAAAATCACAGCTTTGTTCAGTACATTAATGAACAAACAGAGCAACTAAAACCATGAAAAAAAAAACAATCTTTTATTTGTTTTACTTCCATAAAAACTCTTCAAGTACATTACTTAACAAGAACAACTGCAACATCATACATTTCTTGTGTTTAATTTACAAAAGCACTAAAACCATAAAAAAATTGTTATACACTCCACTAAAAATACAGAAGAACAAAAAGATCATAACTTTAATGCATTAACCTTACAAAACCACTAAAAATCCAATTTTTCATTAATTTTACCACCAAAGATGAAACCTTTATTAGCTCATAACTCAACATACAACAAACAAACAAAACCAACTAAAACTGAAAAGTTAATGGAAATAAACTTACAAGGGCATCCTCCTTTTCTGGTTTTCTGAAGCCAATGAGGGTTTTCACCCACTTTCCAGAAGCACCCATTTTTGTGAAAAACAATTTTTTTTTTTTTTTTGTTACTCAACTTCTTACAAGAGACTTAAAAAAGAAAGTGAACAAAAAAGAACACTAGTAATAAATCCCAAGTGAACTCATTTTCTGATGTTAAGTAAGGAATACTCCTCCGTATTTGACTAACAGAAAAAACAGAGGTGCAGATGATTAACCAATGAGTTAAATTGTGCAATAATGTGTTTTTCAGGGAGAAAAAGAGACAGAAGAGTTGTTGTTGTGTCAGAAGGGGGTGTGGTTTCAAAATGTTGGGTCAAAATAAAGAAGGGAAGTGAACTTAATGAGTTTGTTTGTTGGGTGGTTATTTTTAGTTTTAGAAGAGTTGAGTTTAGTTGAGTTAAGTTTAGTTTAGTTGAGTGTAGTGGGGGGAATTTAGTGGGGAGTTGTGGAGTAATGTGCAGAAGAGAGAGAAAGAGAGTGGCACCACGATTTGAATTTCAAAATATACCCAACGGATACGAGGCTGTGCTACTGCTGATGAGTGATGTGACTGATACATACTCTTTTTTGAGGAAACTGGGAATTCTGCGGAATTTACTATTCTTTGCTGGGTAATAAATTGTTAAGTCTTTGGAGTGATCGTTCATACAAAATTTCTAGAATAAATTCTTCTCACGTAAATCAAATAAGTTTCATTTCTTTTCAACAGATTTTAGTTTTTTGTAATTCATTCTTTTAGTAATTGGTTATCTTTTTAAGTTCCTTGCATTTCAGTTCAACGTGTTTTAGTTGAGTGAATATGGTGACTTTCATTTGTAAATGCTCTTTATTTGGCTAAAGAATCCTAGGATTTTAAAAGTTCGATAGGGATATCACTGTTTTAGAGCCAACTAAAGCATTCATCAAGTCATATTACCTCACATACCGATCTATCAGTTACTGTTAATGTGATCAGTACTAGGGGTGATAACGAGCCGAGCCGAACCCGAGCTTGGCCTTGTTTGGATTGAGCTCATGAAGTTAAACTCGAGTTTGAGCCGATCTCGAACTTGCTCGAGTTTAAAAATACAAGCTTATGCTTAAGCTTGCGAGCTTAAACCTGAGTTCGAGTCAAACACGAGCTCAACTCGAGCCTATATATAATTATAATTTTTGTCTTTTTTGTACTAAAAATTATTATATTTTCCATCTCAAATGTCAATTAAAATCTATAATGAATTGACAAAAACATTAGTACTATAGAAAAAAAAAGATTAGTTATTGATTTTATTGTTTAAATAAAAGTCTATATTATTCAAATATTTTTCAAATTCGAGCTGTTCATGAGTTTGACGAGCTGAACCGAGTTCGAACTTCTCACGAGCAGGCTCAGCTCATTATCATGCCCCCGCTTTTTTTCCTCCATCTCAAACACACCATGGCCGGGAGTACAAGACCGCAAAAGAGAGAAAAGAAAAACAAAAAGCCAAACAAGCTCCACAAGTTCTCGTTGAAATTGCGAAAAGGGACGACCACTTTTGTCAGCTACTGGAAAAATGAAATCTTTCAAAAGCCCACCAAAAGACGCAATATCCGACAAAAATCTGTATTTTTTGAACTAGTAAATTTTTTTCTAGTAGAAAAACTATTTCAGCAAAGGACTATAACGGGACAGCATGCAATGCTGTGTCTCTGTCTCTATTTGATGACATCTCCGATATCAAGGAGGGACCATATTATAATTTGATTTTGATGAAACCAAAGCCATTGATTAGAAGCCTAGGGGACTGATCAACGACTGAGAGCTAAGCATTTATTAAGTGAAATTCGAAATCTTTGGGTGTTTATAAAAGTGTTGTGTAAGTTATACATAAATGTGAATTGTGAATGTGATGTATCTGCAACTACGTGCAAAAGCTCCCAAGTGCTGACTCGCATGTTTTCTTTTTTGGAGGGAAGCTTTTGAACTCATTCACCACTAGCTTCACCACCATAGAAAAATGATCTTTTAATCGGAGTTATTAGATGTCTATTGGAAGGCCCTATCTTTTCACATAGCATTTTCGTGCTTAACACTTAAAAAAAAAGGGTAAATATATCCACTATTGTAAATCAGTAGGGGTAGTGGGTTTTTTTTTTTTTTTTTTGATTTTTTTTAAGGAATCCTCCAATCGCACCCAATAGTTGAGATGGACAATGACTATTCATAAATTTGCATCAGTGCATGTAATGTAAACCATTTGTTGAATTGTTAATTAGAGCTTGAAAGTTAACCATCTGAAAATTGCCATTTTCTTACTGAAATTTGAGGCAACGTTTGTGTCTTGTGTCTGATTCGTATGTTAACTCTCATTTTTTTTTTGGCAAGTAAAAAGGCGTAAAGATATGTTGACAATATTTGAATTCAAGTCGTGGGTACCATCGCCTAGTAAAAAAATGCTTATTTGGGTTGTCTTAACGAGTTAGGATGGAAGTTGAGATGTGTTCAAACCCTTATAGTGGCAACTGTAAGAATCATTGATTGGTACATATGCCACTTAAGTTAGCGCTTGTCACACTGATAACAATGCGGTTTGACAGAAATACTTACGGGTTTACACAGAGCGCACCAAAGATAGCGGCTACAAGTTCCCACATTACAAAAAAAAAAAAAAAAAAACTTAACCTAGTAAAATAATTGATATCTCCATCTTATTGTCACCTTGTGGATATGTGATTTACAACTTTAATTAAATTTTCAAATATTTTGTATTATTTTAGAATATAAAAAAATGTAATAAATTATAGGAATTTGAATACGTAAAAACTCGAAAAAAGAAAGAACAAACATGTAAATGAATTGGATATTTACTAAAAATGAATAATTTTAAAGTTGTTAAATTCTTAAAGTATAATAGGGATTTGAGATTAACTAAATTTCATGTCAACCCGAATTGATTTGTAGTTTTTTTTTTTTTTTTGTGGTAAATTGGAGCAACTGATGCTGTGGAAGAAGGACATATGAAAATTCAAATTTGAGAAAACCACCATACATGTTAAAATGACAGAAAACAATTTCTAGATTTATAGGAGGGCAAATAGTCATAAATTAGAATCAAACTCCAACCTCTTATTTAGAAAACCATACTTGTAAGCTCCAAAAGATCACTAGGAGCCTGGAGCCCTGGACCAAACACTGGTATGGGCCTTTGAGCCTTGTCTCCAAGCAAACAAGGGTTGGTTCCATGTTTGACCCTCATCAACATAAAAACTTACAAGCATATAAAAGATTGGATAAGAAACTAGAGGCTTAAAACAACACTAAAAGTGATCAAGCTTCATTGATTTTTACTAGGAAAAATTAACGCCAATAATCCGAACTTTGGGCAGTCTTCCACTGATAATCCCAACTTTGGATAATCCCAATATAATCCGAACTTTGGCTCATTTTTCACAAAAACAATCCCTTTGACCCCGAACCTACATTCCTAACCAAACTTTGACCCAAACCTCCATCTTTTCTCTCTCTTCTTCGTCACCTTCCTCTTCACTACCTCTTCTTCATCCTTACCACCATAACTAAAACCAACCTCCCTCAATGCTTTCAACCATATTCCTCTTCATCCTAATGACGACGACAAAGAGAAATAGTGCAATCTCTCAATATCATTGTAATGAATCTCCCTAAAGTACCTCTTCGAATCGAAGAGCGACCTCTCCACCAAAGGGACATGTTGTCAGAGTGGTAGGCTTTGGCCAGAATGAGGGTCA
>CAAKMY010041204.1:0-24339 GCA_901111285.1 Corrigiola litoralis
TAATTTACGTATAATCATAATCAATTATATAATTACATAATTTTTGAACGAAAAAACCACACACGATCGAACCATTGAAAGAAAAATATATAATAATTTATTGAAATATAAGTTTAGAAAATCCCGAGCATCGCCTGGTCAAAAAACTAGTTAGTCTAAATTCTGAAGCTAAGCATTGCCTCGTTTGTCCACACGTCTCAATCCTATACTCCTTCCCCTTTTCGGGTTGTATCGATCGGGTATTGATTAAGTATCGGGTCAGATCATATCGGGTTTCGGGCGGTTCGGGTTGGGTTTGCCAGCTCTAGGTCGATAGCCAGAATTTGGTTTCTATTCTGATCATACATGTCATTAAGACCCATGAGGAATCTATCCATTTCTTAAGTAGCTTCAAGAACACTTATCCATTACACCACATGTGCACTCACGATAGCTCTCCAGGCTTTGATTATCCTCCCAAATCTGTCTTAACCTCCCATAATACGTCCCTATGCAAGACTCTGGCTATTCTGTTCAACCCGTGTTAAGTCTTTTTTTCAGCTTGTAAAGATATGGAGCATTGATTTGTCCATGTCTTTCGAAGACCTCAACCCATAACTCCTTAGATGATGTGATATACAGTACATCATACTACTAGCTATAACAGGTGTCATAGACCTTAATATCCAGCATACAACAGTGTGATCTACTTTAATTCAGTCGATCACAAAATGTATTTGATTCTTCAAAAGGCTTCTGAAGTGTACCAGTTATAAAACCAAACTTATTCTTTGCAATCAAAGCAAGCCTCACCTCTCGACCAATTCAGAAAATTATTTCCATCAAACAAAGTACTAACCAGAAGTAAAACTTTGATGATCACATGAAGATAAGTAGAAAAGATCTTTATAAGAACCACTAGCGTGCTAACTAGCAACTAATTGCACCAAACTTACCAAAAAAATGTGGTAGAATAGAATCACGAACAGAACCTCAAGAAGTCAAATAATATCCTCCAAGGCTGAAGAATTATGTCTGGGTAAATTGCAGGAGAATTTCTTCAAAAATGTCTGTAAAACGGCGGTATATGTAGATAACTCCAGTAAAACTCCATAAGCTTGAATGATTCCCGCGGAAATTAAACAAGCAAATGATCAATTATCATCAATCTGAACTGCAAACTCAGAACCTTGTTTTGTGATATCCGAGAAAATCTTGCTAAAACAAGCAAGAATAACAGTAATTTGATGCGAATTAAGCCTGAAATAAAGTGTTTGATGTGAAGTACACCTAGAACTAAAGTGCTTGATGCGTATTTAAGTGGAATTTGTTATTTGTGGAATTTTGATCAATAATGATCACCATTCACAATAAACTGAAGTTCTGATACCATGATAAAATGAGAGAACTCGTATACTTGAGAATTGAGAGAAAATCCTTGAACTTTTATTACTGAAAAATATGGAGTAAAGTCTTAATATACAATGATTGACCAAGTTACCTGCTACTTATACTAACTACTTACGTAGTTACATTATATTACAAAATCTAACAAACTCCTTACTCTAACTAACTAGATTATCTTACCAGATTCTGCTGTAACCAATCAAATAACTTAACAAATAATTCGAGCTGAGCAGGAGCTTGCTGTGTTAACTTACTTGTGCTGCAACTAGACTGGAACTGGGGTGCTGAACTGGACTGCTAACTATACTTCACAGAATCACAGTATGCTTTATTGACCATTGTTTCTACGTGTAGGTGATCTCCTTCGTTTGGGGAATTTAATTTCATTCCGTCATTTCCAACGGCTACAGATTCAGTGATAGCCAAAGGTGTGAGTTATGCATTGGGTTCGGCTGGGAATCCTCCCGAAACTGGATTTCAAGTGGTGATTACCCCATTGCTCATCAATCTTTATAAGCAACTAATATCTAGCAGATACTGTGTCGAAGACAACAACGGGTCGTTTTCTTCTTTGTGAATAGGGCATATGAATCACTTCTTTGCTGTCCATATGTCGTTTGGATGACTGTCTAACTAATATTAAACAGGAAATGCTGATTGCCATGGATCAACAATTGCCACCAAAACGTTATGTCATGAATGGGTTAAGCTCTAGGAAACTATTCTACCACTCAGTACTGCTTGTATTCAGTCTAATGCTGGCAACAATGATTGGACGATCAATTACTTCGGAGGAGGTGTTGCCACCTGTGAGTCTCCAGTACATGATTCCTAAGGCCTACGGGGCTATGCTGATGCCCTCGTTAATCAATTATTTCAGCAATTAACAGTAAGACCTACCCGATAACTTCTTATCGAGTTTATAAGATTATGTAACAAGACTACCGAAGCAAATTAACTAGTAATTAATAACTTTCACTGACTTCTTTTTGCGTTGTTATTATTGAGGCAGACTTCATATGGTGCAGGCGCAAGGAAGTTCATCTTTCCTGGGCTTGGTCAGCTTGGCTACCTTTTGCCTCTTGATCTAATTGGAGAGTGCTCAATCTTCACCAATGGTGTCCGACAGATGAACAACAAAGCTAAGATCACTAATCGATACACTCAACACCAAGTTTAAGGACGGTGAAATCATTTGGTTCAACACTATTTGAATTATCAAGGATAATCTTGAAGGCCTAGGTAAAATTATTCAAGAAAGATGTTCCTCCTTGTATTCTTTTATCCTCTAGAATGATAAATTATGTAGCTTTTGATTGAAAATAGGCAGGAATGCAGGTGATAAACATTTCTTGTTGTGGGGCGTTTCAATTGTATGTCTACCAAGTGTTTCATGTCCTGAATCCTGATAGAGGGTGTCAACAATATTTTGGGTGGTCGAGCATACAGGGCCAAAGACGCAAAGTCGCAAACAATGCTTATCCTCTGGACATCACTTCATCAGCCACCTATCTCAGCTCAACCTCTAAATCATAGGTCGCGAAGAATTGAAATAAGATGTTCATTTTATAAAATTTGGCTTAAGTTATTGATATATTTTAGAAATTCATGGTGTAAATTTACACAAACTGCTACTATATGTTTATCAGGATACACATTACTTAATTTCATTAGGATCTGTGCACCCAATTGTTTTTCTAATCTAAATCATTTTGATTCGGTACTCCTCCAAATGAACTAAGCACTTGTATTAAATTGACATGAAAATTTGAGAGATGATATATAGTTGGATTGACTTATTAGATCAAAATGCTCAAATGCAATACCCAGATTACCAGGTGCACTCAAATTAACATAGGCTACATAGTACGGTAGAAAATAATTTTGGCGCTGACAAATAATGTGAAGAAATGAACGACAAACAAAACTGTTGAGACTTATAATCTGTTTAAGGTAATCCACAATATCATTTCTTAAAATACCATCTATAGTAATACATCATTTCTTGGTATCCAACTCTTTCTACTTTTATAATCATCTAAAACTCATCCTGAGAGATTTAGAAATGGCGCTACGCCTACAATCAGCCACTCCAATGGCCTTCCGCTTTCTGGAACTCAACTCCCTTACGACAATGTTACAAGGCAGGGATGGAAACAGAGGATTGACACTTGCAAGAGTTGTGCTTGGTGATGTATTGAAGAGGTGGGTGATGTCCCGAAGAGGCTTTCGAGCACAGACCTTGCGGCATTTGGTGCTTTTCTTATGAAATGGAATGACTGGGCTTGTGGTGTGCTTTGAGACAGTAAAGGGTGGGATATTCTCCTTGTTGCTCTCTTGGTTTGATATTGTTGAGCCCTCCATGATTTTATTTCTCAGATTCAAGAGCAAGAGGGAGGAGATAGATTGATAGGAAAAATGTTGTTGGAGGGCTGGAGAATGGTATTTTGCAATGACATATTTATAATTTGGAGGGGTTCAAAATGTTTTTACTAATGTTTTGTGTATACTGAATGTGGAGGGAGACTGATAAATTTCATGGGTTCTAAAATGTTTTGAACATTTCAGGTGTGCAAAATAGAGGGAGTTGCTAAAATTTAAAAGTTCAAGATTTAGCAAAGTACAGTACATAGAGCTGTGTCATAAGATTCTACTTAACATGTATGGGGATTTCTTAATCTAGGTTTTATTACAGTTGACTTGACGTATTAGACTATACTGGTACTATTTTGAGTTGGAAAGTGAGCTTAGCGGCTGTGAAATTTACGTTTTGGCGCTATATTTGTAATTGGTTTTGGAGCGCGGGTACGGTATCCAAGGTTCGTAAACTCATAGATTTCCCTCGCTTTTGTTGGGCGGGGGGATATTAAAACGGCAAAAGATTTAAAAAAATTACACTTAAATGACTTCAGATTTATTTAGTTTTATTTAGAGGGGCTTGTAAGCCAGGAGGTGACCGAAATCATAATGACATGCTATTTTTGACACAAAATAATTCTAAAAGATATGTTTGGATCCTTTAGAGTTTATTCTTGACTTATTGTAGAGTTGGTAGAGTTTGCCATAATTGATAGCATGAAAAAAGGGATGTATGACCAAAACATCCAAAGGGGGAAAGTGTAAAGTAAAATACTACTATTTTAGAAAAACTCTACACTATAGAGTTTTTTTCAACTCTAGAGGATCCCAACCCATCTTTTAGGTGTTAATTTAATATACACTTTCCCCCTTTGGTGTTTGGGTCATACATCCCACTTTTCATGCTACCAATTATGGTAAACTCTACCAACTCTATGAGAATAAACTCTAGAGGATCCAAACACTTAAAAGATGGTATCTATTTATCTATTTTTGTGCAAATTTAACATTCACATTTACGTATATTAATTACTCTTGTTAACTAGTATCCACACCAATGGTTCTCTACTTGAAGAATCGAGACGCACTTTCACCGCAACAAAAGGCTCACGGTCATAATTTCTTTTCCCGACGGGGATGCTCAGTCATAAATGATTTTTGCGACGGGGATTCCGTGTCATACATGTTTTTGTATCTTATTTTCTTAAAGGTCCATGAATCTCATTGGCGAAGGGTTAACCCATCACAATTGCTAAACAGTCGCAACGGGTTATATACCCGTCCTAAAAGAAATACATATAAATTTCTTTTAGTCGCATCGTTATCTACATTATATATGAAGTCATAGTTAAATAACTACAAAATCTGGAAATCATTACAGTAAGCTAATGTCTTAATTTGATCTCATTCCTAGACCTATTACAACTGACAGGCAACTGGGAGGGGGATAGGAAATACAATGTGTGCATTTTTATAGTGGCTTTGCGCCCGTACATGGATCAGGTTGTCAGAGACGACTCAGCAGGCCTTGGCGTATTATGCTTCATGGAATCATGGCCACGGCCATTGGCTTCACACAGACATGTCATTGCCCCCCTGCTGCTCAATCCGCCTTCATTGTTCACATTGAACACGTCCTATAGCCAGGACTATAAATATATTTGAGCTTCATTACTCAAGTGGGGATTATACGTCAAGCTAAGCTTTATCATAACACAGCAACAAAACTTCCTACCACAATGTGACATAGGTGTAGATTGCTCTATGATTTTTGGATAGCCATCACCATTGCAAGTTGACAGCAAGTTCTAGGAGAGATTCTACTTGTCTTATTGCTCGTTGTTTTTCTTGCTGTTTAAAACGAGCTGCAACAGACTCTGCGTCAAGGCCTTGTGCATTCTGCAGTTCCAGTTGTTCGGTTCTCACCTCTTGCAGCAATGCATCAACCTCTCTCACAAAATCTACCCTTAGAAGTACATCATCAGCTTCCAGTGGCATGCGCATTGGCCCTTGATGCTGAAAAATCAATCGGAATTTAGCTTCTTATATAAACAATGTACTTTACAATAACACTGCTTAAAGGACCCCCTTCTGAGAAGGTGAACCTTTAATTTTCACCTGAACTCTAAAATGGCATATAAATGCACTGTAATGACATGATGCAAACTAAGAAAAAGTACAAAAAGCAAAAACATCATAACATGAACAGTACAAAGGAAAAATATCTATGGACTCCACGGTTTAAAGGCTGGAATAACATATTAATGTTACGATGATTGAGGAATTCCACTAAAGGTGTTAGCCATCAAAAAGCACCAGGTAAAGAAGATAAATAAAGTAGCTTTTACGGGAAGAGAAAAAAAATATAGGATAATGTGCTATTTAGTAATGAAAGTACACAAACTTTTATTACAAGGGGAACAAAAGATCACCAGGATCAGAAAGAGCACTGAAGTTGTTTGCGTACCATGTCTATGTCAAATCCCGTGGGAACCATGATACTAAATGGATCCTCTCTGGGGAACGTCTCCATCATAAGCTTCTTGCAATCCTTTAGCCACCCTTCATCATCAAACCCATCATGCATATTCAAAAGATCGTTGAGCAATCTCATTGCAGGAGTAGCCTCCCGTTTCAAAATTTCAGTCTGAATTGTAGTTCAGATTTAAATTAACAACAAACTAGACAGAGAGAATAACAAAAATAAATAAGCAAATGCATTTCAAAATATTGTGACGGTCAGATATAATTATTTTCAGCAGTCAAGATACACCACGAAGGATCTTACTCAAATCCCAACTCCGTGTCAGGTGATAAACTTTGGCAACAACTCAGAAGTAGTTTCTCATACAACCAACAGCTAGAATATGAATGAAAATGTATAAGGCTGGTACTACATATGTTACTTATTCTACGTTCTGATAAGATCTCTGCATTTCTTGTTGCTCTGGTGACAACGACATAAAAAAAAAAAAAGAAGAGGGAACTCAAACTTTGAGAGTATTGAGGAGACTCGGTCATGAACTTGGCAGAACAATAAAATGGTAAAATTCAGAGATCTTTGACATTAAGTAGCAGTACTCTATCATGAGAGTTTGCTACATGTTCAATAGAGGAAGAACATACCTCAACTCTTCTGTACAGGAGATCTAGACTTCTGATTGCGTCCTTTTCATCCTGGGCAGTGGGCAAAGGGCAAAAGGATATAAGATAGAGATAGACAGGCACGGAAAATATAGCACAATGCATGAATACGGGGAACATGTTCCTTGTGGCGCGAAGTACTTGATTGGAATTTTCAGTGGAAATTTGGTTCTCCGTTTTTGGTTTATACAGAGAAGTGCAGGTCCAGATATGTGGTTGAATATCTTTTCGAACATTTTCTATAATGTTTTTTGGGTCCAGGGAATGGGGACAGAACTTCTTAGACTGTCGGCAGAAATAAGGGTAGAAAATCAAAAACATGAGAATAGATTAGTTAAAAATATAACCTTCTCCTAAGTCAATTGACAAAAGACACCCAAAACTACCATCCAAATAAATGAAAATTTCAACTTAAAAATGCTGAAATTTCTATTCATCAACAAGTCCGTTAATACTTGTCAGAAACTGGTCATATTCTCCCATTCTCCTTTCACTCTGAAGGTAATTTATTCTCCGAAAACTTATTAAGAAAGTCTCTTCAGTACCATGATAAGATGCTATACCTAGGTTTGAGAAGGATATCAGTATATCACAGAGTATCTTTCCTGAAAACATGAGAGTTAATGATAGCTGCTATATAACTATATCAGATGGAACAAATTTGAGAAACTAACAGTCGTTTACAATCAGAAGAACATCTGGTAGAAAAACTGCGACTCAATTGCAATGTAAACAGTATATGTGGATCATATAGCAAAACATACAAAAAATACATACATCTCTTCTCGCAAGATCAAGTCGATTCCAGATGACCATTAGAACGAGTTCATCCAGCTCCCCTCTCTCGGCAGCTTCTTCAATTTTCTGCAAAACAATGAAACATATACATGTGAAGTGCATCAAAGGAAGGTAGGCCCTGAAGCAACTATAAGATTACTCACTTCAGGCAGGTTCAAGTCATATTCCACTCTTTGAAACAGCTCCAAAAAGTTGGAATAAATATTTTGTGGCCCACCTCATCTCCACTTAGACGCTAAGCTGGAGCCTTGGTACTTACAGTTTCACAACATTAATAGACTTCACTTTGTGAATAAAATCAACAAGAAAAACACTATATGTGGTATGAATACCCAACCCTTTTGTCAACTTCAATAACAGCTCCCAAACAGGGACACATCACTTGCTACTCTTAAGGAGCTAAAGTAGTTCAGGCTTTTGTAAAAAGAATATATGTTTCCTTTGTTACGACTCTTTTTTCTCCCTTTCCTCGTGAAGGTGACAATTCTCTAAGATTCTTAGTACACCCAAGGCTTTCACAATTTAGACATCATCATGAACGTAGGAACTATGAACTTATGAAGTACACCACAGAACAAGCAGGTTTTCCAGGCTGTGTTGGACAGTCAAGGAAAAACTAAGTACATAGAATTTCTGATGTCTAGGATTTGAAGAAACTTATTTGCCTCGGAGCAGCTTCTAAGGAACTGCAGCTTTGAAAACATTAAAAGTAGATGCTACGTCGGTACTCAAAGGAATACGTTGACACACAAAATAGATTGAGTAGCTTTGATCATTAATTATCTTGGCACTGAACAAAAAATAAGCACGATGACAAGGAGCACACTAAGCTAACTTTCAAGACATAAGTACTTCAACATCGCAGCTTCTTTTCGTTCACAGCGTCAATTATTGATGCAAAATTGAGTAAAGACTCCTAAGATTTTGCCAGTTCAAGACTCTCACTCTTCTAGCACTAGGATAAGATTACATAAAAGCATGAACTCTGTACTCTGCTATCATAGAAGGATAGAGCCTATGAACTTTGTTGGAATAAGGGAATGTGCAGGAAGAAGGTACTCATCTAAAATTCTAAAGAGAAACAGAGAATGACTCCTTTAACAGTTAGGATTTGATTTTGGGTTTACTACGGCCACCTTCAATACAATGGCTCTCTACAGAGAGGGAGAAGCATCATCCTCCAATTATTTACACCCATGTCAGTACAGGATTAAACAGTAGGGAAAGCGAGCTTCAACCATGTTCTCCTACCCCGTCCTTTATCAGGCTAAACCAAATGACCATGCTCAATTCATTCACAAATAGAAAGCTTCCAAACTTGAATCAATTTATTACCTCTTCTATTTCTTCTTCAGCTCTAAGAAAACTTGAAACCAGTCTTCTTGCTTTTTTAACGTCTTCGTCAGGAAATTCTTTCAAACGTGTACCAATTTCACGGTACTCTTGGACTTTCCTTTCCTCTTCATCATCCTCTTCTTGGCGTCTTTTATGAAGTTCCTTGGTCTTTTCCCGCTGCTGAGCCTGCCATTCCTGTAAAAAAATGATGTCAGCTCCATTCATCCTACCACAATTTTGCCAACCACTGTTGGCACTTGGCAAATGACAAAAATCGTTTTATTTCAATATGAGGCATTAGTATAAAGTCAAAACTTCAGAACCTCAATTAAAGCTGCTTACAGCATTGAAACTGAATAACCATGACTAAGAGTGCTGAAACTGTAACACCCACGACCATCGTAATATTTCTCACAAACTTTTATCTTTATCTAGTAGTTTTTATCTTTCCATCAAAGCACTCTCTACGTTTCAAAGGCAGCAAAGTTCACACAACGAATGGTAGCCCTCAAAATTTTCATGTTGCGTACCATATTTCACAATTTTCATATACGATTCGATTCTTTAGAATCAACAAGTGGCACAACAAACTTGATCACAAGAAAAATAAAAGACTCATTACCCACTCCACTAGAAAAAGCTTGATAACGAAAAAAGACAATTTCAACGCAATGAATTAATTGATGGAACACAAAGCCAGTCAGGAGTGCAACTAACAAAAACCAAATGAAAGGCAAAGGAACTCATAAAGGCAAAATTCATGAAGATATAAAACACCATGAAACCAATAATGAATGACACAATAAAAAGATAATATACATTCATAACAACAACAAATACCAAGCCTTAATCCCCAAAAAATTGGGGTCGGCTAACATGAACCGGGACTAGTCAGAGAACATAAGAAGAAAAGGGGGAGAGGGGGAGAGAGAGAAAGAGAGGGGAAGAGGGAGAAAGAGAGAAGGGGGGGAGGGGGTTGAGAAAGAGAGAGAGAGACACGCTAAACAATTAAAAACCTTGCACTCACTCCCAATCCTCCCTCACTCACAATCACTGACATGAATTGCTACTCTTCATTCTGCCTTATCCAATGTCATACTCTCACCAATGCCAAGTAAATCCATATCATTCTCACGGGTGCATCCACCGGTCTTCTTTTAACATGACCAAACCATCTAAGTCTGTTCCACTCACCCTAATCACTTAATTCCTTATTCGGTCACACCTAGTATACCCACACATCCATCGTAACTTACATTCACATAAGAGAAAAACAAATCTACAGAAGAAATTCAACTATCGGGAATCAAAAAGTCTTGTAGAAGACCGTCTAATTCTTTAATTAAAATTATACCATTATAAAGGGGCCACTCACATTCTTAAAGTAGTCACTTTTCACGAACATTCATAAAAAGTGGGCATTTCAACTTAAGTTGTGACTAAGTCTTTTTTAAATTATGAATAGACAATTCCAATTTCCAAAGCACTTAAATCAACGGCTAAGGGGTTGTTCGAGCTTAACCAAAGGTCTCAAGGAGAGCTCTACCGCCCTAATGGTCCTATCCGGCTCGCATGTGGACTAAACCGGATGGTAAAAGAAAACACAGAAATAAAGAATAGGCCATACTTAACAAAAACCGATTAAGATACCCACAAATTATTAAAAGAAACGGTCCAATTTTATCTTAGAATTAGATGTTGTCACAAAATGAGTCAAGGTGGTCACTTTTTATCAACATCGTAATAAAAGTAACCATTTTAAGCCAAACAGTAACCACTACCATTAAAATTCTCATACAAGACTTCCTGTAAAAAAATCCCAGATAAAATAAAATGCAATAAACAATATCATAGAAGAAAAGCATAGATACATCATCATAAAACTCTGGAGATAAACCAGGGGGTAACTCCTGCACATCTTGCTCCTCCTTGCTCTTGACCCACCTCAGAATTCCTGCTTTTCTCAACAAACAATGAAGAACAGTTATTAACAAAGAAAGATAACAGTAAAAAAAAGGAAGAAACATGAACATGGTATATTTACAGTTTACTGACCAGGAGATGAAGGACATTGCTTGAGAAGAGGAGAAGTGCTGACTGTACTGAGTGGAGCTGCAAAGAGTGTACTTTTATGGGGTGACAGAAGTGAACATGTTAAATTGAACATTGTTGTTGCCATAGTTAGTTACTAGTTAGTTTGGTGGTGTACTAAGGTCAGTTATTTTCAGTTTTATCTGTTTTTCCCGTTCAGGAAATGAAAAGAACTCAACTCACAAGAACTGGTACTTTTGCTTAGTAGCCCGACCCGATTTCGGGCCGGGTTTGGTCCTACGGTCAAGCCCAAAAACCCGGCTTGAATTTGCAATTTTAATTACTTTTAGTTGATTTTTAAGTAAAAATATCAAAAAATTTACGATAGAACATTTTTGGAATTTTCTTCATTTTTATAATTGATATTTTATTTTTTCATTACTATTTTTTCAATGTCGTTGTTGCGTAGATATTGAAAAAATAAGTGGATTAAAAAATATCACCTCAAACGGACACCCGAGTTGAGAGTTATACTTGATATGAGAATAGTTAGTTAGGTGAAGAAAAATTCCAATTTTGCCTGGAGTGGAGTCCGGACGGACCCGTTTAGGCCTGACTTTTTGGCCCGAAGCCCGACCGACCCGACCAGATGATCACCCTTACTTTGGACTTTGGACCGAAGTAACCCAAAGTGGAGATTTGAGAATTGAAATTCTCAACCAGGTCTCTTGGGTTGGGTTGGTTTAATCATAAGTTAAAGAGTTAATTTTTTTTTGAATAATGATTTTCCTTAAAAAATAAATTGTGTTTTTAGGAATATTTTATTATTTAAAAGCTTATAGTTTTGTCTTGAAAGCTAGTATATCTGATTGTAATTTATCGTCAAATTGTGTGACCTAAGTGATATTCTCTTCACTAATAATTTTTGTATTTGTTTCTTTTACATAAATTAAATGATTTTTTTTTTAAAATCGCAAGTGCTCAAAAACTACCGAGAATATACATGTTAAAATTAAAATTCAATCAAACTACCAAAACCTGACTCAAAATTCTCGAACATGATTCTTTTTTCGACCCAAAAGATCGATTGACGGTTATATGCAACTAGATTTCAAACTTGATATAGTGAAAATAATCAAGATGAGCTACTTTTACTTCTTACTTTTTTTATACTTATAAAATATAAGAACAAAAAGATTTACTGAGATGGCCTAAACCAAACAACATTAAAGTAACTTCAAAGGGAACTAAAAAAAGCATAATAGTGACAACTCCCTCCACTTTCTAGAAAGGGTTGGAACTTGGCATAATCATGTGCTAACAACCCCAAATTAACTTACATCCGAGCTTCAAACTCATCACTCTTTGGACACCTTGCTTCCTGAAAGAGTCGGTAACAGAATACTCACACCTTTTATACACAATTGACGATCCTCTTATATTTTTCTAATAAATTAAGCTCAAATGCTAATTTCCAAGATCCATATTCCTGCTCCACTTGAATTTGGCCTAAATCGAATGGTGAAATTAAATATTAAAAAAAAATTGTTGGCTTTGGACTAAGGAGGAAATGCAGAATGGATCTGGTCATAAACTAGGAAATGAATGAGCTGTCCACTCGGCTATCACTCACTAATTCACTCCGCAATGGCAGTGTCCTTGACCAAAAAACACCCACAATCTTGAAAACAGACATGCTTAAATTATCGTAGACTTCCATAGCAACTTTATTGTGAACCCTCTAGGACGCTATTAGCCATTTCGTAACCATGGCATGCTAACGCTGGTCACATCATCCCAGGATTCCCAGCAATGAGAATAGAGAAGGAAGTTTGACACAGCTTTTCTCAATTTCTTAAATGATCCCTGAAGAGATGCGAAGTACATTACAAGTACAACATTGCACAATGTAAACAAAAGCAGAGAGCATGCGCCGCCTGTTCAGTATTTTACCAAAAATATGGAATTTTCCCTGATTGCCTAAGGCCTATACAACTCACTACAGAAAATCCATACACCATGGGAGAAACTTCTCGACTTAGGCAGCAGATCTGCAGAACCCCATCATTACATTTACAACTAATACCAAGACATTGGCAATACGTACACCCCATAATCATCTGTACTAATTATTCACAATGAGATTTGGGGAAGTTTTGAAAGGTTAGTGTGCAATGCTATCAACTAGGAGCACTAGACAGGAGAACTCTTATGAAGGTCGTATTTTTTCACCGAGTCCAAACACCAACATCGGTACTCTGACCTTGACATCTCAAAAAGCTCATCAGGGGTCAGCTTCTCAAGGTCCTTCATTTTGCAAGAATCGAACTCATTGGTTACGAACTCTGTAATATGACTGGGCAGGCATCCTCCAACGAATTCTCTAAGATGATCCTGGTCACGCATCCTCTTGTACAGCCTCATTACAGAGACACAATCTTCATATGGATCATGGACGCCTATCTGAATTTCATATCTACATTTGGACGGTAAAGAATGAAGACAAAAAGTTAAATACATCGAGTGAAAAATTTCAAAATTAATACACTAGTATATTAGTATGACTCTAAAGAAGTTGGAACAAAAGGCATCTGTTTCACCGTCTGTCACTGTCTTCTGCTTACAGTACAGGTGAACAACGACATGTTATTATTCATGGGAAACTTCTCAGTTCTGAGACAGTAACAAGAAAAAACCTTACCCAAGGTACATTTTGGTCAGATATTTGAGTGAGTGGCTCATCATATTGGTTTTCATGAGTGGAGGATATTTGGCAGTATCCCTGCTTCAAAGAACAAACCAATCCGTTGTATCAGAATAAGACAAAAACTCTTACACTAATAGAGTAATAGGCAGTTGAACTGATTCAAACACTGAGTTTGACAATTGTTTCAATAAGAAGATTATTGCGCAAAGACCTGTCTGTGAGCCATTGTTTTAAGTACTAGTTGTCAAAGGGAACAAAATATAAGGGCAATGGCTCTTCTCAACTGAAATGTTCACTTGTAAACTGTATCACCAGTTTTGAAGAATTTCAGAAATGGCTAGAAGCCGTTACCTGATTAAGTTGTCAGGGTAATTCATATTCAAACAGCCCAAATCATGCTCTAGAGCGTGACCCACAAGAAGCCTAGCTTTGCCACCACCTAACCTTGCAATTCCAATCGACTCGCCATTGTATAGGATTTCCAGAATCTTCTCATGTGCTTCTTTCAGAGGCATTGCATCTTTTAGATGCTCTTCAGTCAAGCCAGTAACATCTGATCTACAGTATTTTGAAGGAAGGGAACTGTTGAATTCTTGTTCATAAAGATACTCAAAAGACCGAAATATGTGAGGAAGTACCTGTAATCAGTGACAGGCATTTGTGGTCGAACATAAGTATGAAAGATTACATTCTCATTTTCATCAATAAGGCAGACCCTAGCACATAGATTAAGTGTTCCATCAGTACCACCTCCAACCATTTCGCAGTCCATAGCAATTGCTTCTTGACACGGAAGGTCAATATGCCCATTGCTTTCGTCTGACAGAGAGATTTCGAGGTTAGAAAGAGACATTGGTACTGTGCCCTGAAATAGCAAGGTGGAGAACTATCAATAGATATGGTGTACGTACGTATACTTACGTAGTTCCATACACTGCAAAAAACATGGTGCTACTTTCAAATACTTAAGCAGATAGTTTACTTGAATTCAAAGATTGACATCGACTTACAAGGCGAGCTGCTGGTGGTAGGCGACATGTCCATTTATGTGCACTTCGAGAAATGGGGCTGTCAAAGATTTTCATGCAAAGATTACATCCCATCTCAGCAAAAGATTTAAAGCAATCACCTTTAGCCAATAAACCTAAATGATTGGTCACAGAAAATGGTAAAAATATCGTTAATAACCAAAAAGGTTACTTGCATGATTGCCAATTTACCATGCTTCAATCTAGAAAATCACTCACCAGTTAGATGCTCCCTAAGAGATTGAAAAGATTTGCAATGTTTATTACAAATTCCACATTTAGGCTGGTGCATAGAATGGTATGAGACCTTCATATGCTCCACAAGATGCTCCTTTTTGTTATATTGCTTGAAGCAAGCTGAGCATTTGTGCCTAATTTACAAGAGCAAAGATAAACCAGCTACGTCACGATATCTGACAGATGTAAGGTGTTTTGGATTTTGTCTAGGATAGAGTATCAGATACACATTAACAAAATAAAAACATTCTCCTAAGACCTAAAGGAGGGAGGTGAAACTCCCTGTAAAACATTAAGTGCATTTGATTAATGGAATAGCTCCTGTTCCTTAGTGTCTAGCATACAATAAGAGTAATCTGACTGCCAACTTCGCTAAGGTCTTGTATCTGTAAATCATGGATAAACAGCAGCAGAAAAAACATAGGCTGTAAACTCTAAACAAGTTTTTGAGATTCTCATCTTCTTATATTATCACAGAATCCTTATGTAGTGCACATGCATCCATTATGTAAGAAAAACAAGAAGGAATTCTGTGGATGTAGCTATTGTCGCTCTCTTGAGCACATAAATGACACTATTAGAGACGATATGTACTACAATTCATTAAAGGCAAGGCAATGTCCACCTGCATACTCATGCAACTGAGGCATGCAATATTTCACTCTGGACAGGCAGATGCAACAGAAGATGCAAACATAATGCATTTATCAAATCATCAGAGACTATAAATGAGGTCGTAGGTGGATTGTAAAGACACTGCATGAGATGCAGGACATAGTGCATAAGCACGGAATTCTAAAGTCTCGTATCCTTTTTTTTTTTATCAACTTATTTCAATACCAAAACTTATGCTCAACAAGAAAGGAAACAATCACTCGAGTGATGACAATATCTATTGGAACAATAATTTCGAACATTGCTCAATCATATAGCAATTGTCGGTATCTCATATCGGCCGGCCTACCCAAGTAAACAATTCTACAAACTAGCTTGTAACACACTCTTATCCTAGAGACCTTAACCCACTAGATACACCAAAAAACTATTAGCGCTTGCACATTAAGCCACTTCTGCACAGAACTCGAAAATAATCTGATAAAGGTTCAGTGAATACAGAAGACTGCCACAAAGGAATCGGGGTCTGGCACAATGGTGCCATTCCCAACTTCCAACATCGGAATGCAATGTTTGATTCTTATGGCCTGCTTTTAGGGGTTCCTCTTACCCCCCCCCCCCCCAACACACACACCTCATTACCCTACCTCAAAAAAAAAAACGAATATAACTTCATACTCTACCTCAGAACAAAAAACGACTACCACAGAAGAGATCTGAAACCATACATGCCTGATGAGTCAAAGTGGTAATAAGTTTAACACACACACACACTAGAACCCATCAAAGATACAATGTACTTATGTACATATAAATTATGTTACACAAATGCACATAATAGAAACAGTTGCATGCCCGAAATTTCTCAAACCAAATCACTATAACAATTGCTTAAATATTACAATTTTTTATCATTCACCAACACCATCTTTGAGAGAACACTATAACAACACCGATTACAGACTAAATGACAAATCTTTTACAACCAGGAACAAATCAAATAACCAAAACTAACTCATAATTTCCAACCATACCATAATTCTACAACTAATTTACTAGAAATGCAAAACAAACCCTTTAATCAAGCAAATTTCTAAAAGAACACGAGCTAGCTCAAGTGGTTAGAGCTCTCTTAGCCCAATTATGAAGTCAAGGGTTCGATTCTTATCAACGACTTTGTGCGCACATTTCACACCAAGGAAGGCAAAATTAGAGCTGAATAAATGAACCCAATTCAACAAACACAGCATAAAGTGATAAAGGTCAGAACTTGCTGAATTTTCTGAAACACCAAGATAAGAAACAAAGCTAGAACTTAAAAGGGAGAAAAGTGGAAAAAGGAAACCTTGTTTTATGAGAAATAGGAGGGTTGGTCTCAGAATCCATGGACAAGGAAAGGGAGTTGTCTTCAAACAAGGGGACAACAACAATGGCGGGAAAGATCAGGTGTAAAGTGTAGACAGGATATTCAGTTTCAACTGTTTTCTTGTTGTGGTAGGGTTTTTGGGTCACTACTACTTAGCCCTGAAAAGTGTTCTTTTCAGTCGAAACTTGTAGAACTGCATTGAACTGATAAGAAAGGAGTAGATTAGAAGGAATTATAATTAACTGAACGGAACTGAAATGAATTAAGGAATTGAAGGAATTAACAAAAAAGAACTGAAGAGTATTGGAAGAAATTGGAAAGAACTCAAAAAACTAAGAAGGAAGTGAAACTCACTAGGATTCATGTGAGGAGGAGAGAGCCTTACTCACACTTCTACAAAGAGCTAAATTAACTTTTTCTATTGATAAGAAATGGTTAAATTACTATTTAGGTTAAATCATATATGTAGTTTCGATTAGAGCCGGCAAAACGTGCACAAGTTGAAAGCACGCTACGAAGTTAACGAGTTTGCGTCATAGATTTCGACTTATTTAAGCACTTGGGTTTATAGAAACCCGACACGAAATTTAGATGATCCAAAGTAGAATCTTGGGGTGAAACATAACTCGACACGTGTAACCCATTTTCTATAGCGTAGGAGTAACATTTTGGAATTGTATCGATGTGCCATAGACAATAATAGACAAATATGTAATGAAATATTTCACAAAAGGTAAAGGTAAGACCTCTTCATACTTTTTCTTATTCAGGGGGTTCACCGTTCATGAACAAAATTGTCTTTTATCTCCTTTATTTTTTCACGGTTTGTCTTTGATTTTTCGTCTTGTTATATTTTAAAGTCCAAAATAATCTTAGACCAAGTTTTTTGGTTACACTCAAAGTTGAGTATCACTCTCTCACACATGAAAATGAAGGAAAGACAAAGAGAATGAAAAAGAGTATCATGACACCGAACAAAGAGTGTCAAACTGTGCCCCTCAGCAATGGTGACTTGGTGAGTCTCACATAACAAGCCAAGACAAATATCAAACAAGGAGTGACTGAGAGAAGATAAAGAGTAATCAGGCCACCGAATGAATGCGCGATATGTGGTTGTCCTATGTTCACTTTTCTGATGCGTATTCTGTACGCCGCAAGTGTCGCTCATCTATTTTTCCATAAAATATATTCGTTAGAAATTTTGTAAAGACAATATTTACAATTTAAAAAATCAAATTAATAAATAAAAAATACCAACAATCATATTTTTTGTACTCTACAAATAGAAACCAAATTTGATGTATTTTGGTTTCTATTTTGTTTTGATTATTTTCTGTCTCTAAAAATCAATGAATCTTTCATATTATCTACATTATCTCAATTACTTACACTATTATTTCCACGTTGATTTATTATTACAAAAACTACTAAAAAAACAAAAGATAAATGATTAAAATATTCGTGGGGTATATCAGAGAGAAGAGGAACAAGCTAAGGCAGATGAGAGTGTCACCAATTAAGTGAAAAAATAACCTAAACTATCATGGATAAAAAAAAGGGTATATAGTAACTAAAAGTATCATAAAACATTAGTGACCCTTAACTTAGGGTCACCAATAAACTTGGTCTTAGTAGTTAACATAACTAATTGATTCTCATTCCTTAAATATGTGTCTTAAGAAATTTTAGCAAAACACATAACGTCCTTATTTTGTGTTGTTTCCTAGGGAAGGTTCTTGTAAGTTGCGGAGTATAAGGATGGCAGAAGAATGCGCTTTAGCCATTTCTTCATTACCAAATGTGCTCTGTCAAATTGTCAATTACCTATGATTTCCCTGAATGTTCTTTTTACCTATTTAGCTACGAAATGAAGTCCACGACAAGTTAGCACAAAATCTGATCCCCGCCCACAACATTGGCGACATCACCACCACATCTTTAATAAGTGACCTCTCGTAGATAGATAGCCATTTATTTAAAGAGAGTAAACTGGAACGGCCATATCAGCAATGCAAAGCCTTTCCTACTCATAAGGGCATCCATTCAGATTATCCATCACTTGCTTTCAGCTTCAAGTCCCACAACCAAACAAAATGCTACTTAGCAAAATTTATGAAGGTTATTACCCTAAGTCGCGAAAATTCTTTCATTTCCCATCACTGGGACCATGCTAAGGCCAGCATGATGTACAGTCTAAGCATTTTTTAGCTTAACGACCATACTCTGAGAGACTGAGAACCAACCTGTTGAGAATAAGAGTACTTACTGCCTGACACGAGGCACCTCTTCTTTTTACCTGTGCTCGAGAGTGGAGTATGGCTATTTGCTAAAGTTTGGAACAATATAATCTTCACATTTCCAAACAGTCATCAGCAAAATCCCATAACTTCATACCATTATAAACTGGGAACCGATTATGATCCAGAATAGATAAAGGACCCTAAAGCATCAAATGAAGGCACCAATTGTCAATTACCAAAAAAAGACTTTTACAGGAAGAGTCAGTCTACACCATGGTGATCAGATATTTAGTACAAATATATTGCTACGGGCACGGTTTAACCACCTCGGGCTTCTCTTCTGGTGGCATCATGAAGCAATTCAACATCAACTCCGTCAGGTGGCAGTTGGACATATCTGACAACTGAACCTCTTATAAAGCAGTTCCTCACAGATAGCTGAAAATAAACCAGTATAATTTGTCAACATTCACCATAATGGTATAAATGATGAATAAAGTAAATAAACATTCCAGGAGTCTTGCAGATACTAAATTCCAAACAAAAAAAGGCAGATGACCCCAGCAAGAATATTAGCAGCCTCGCAAGAGATCAAGATGAAAAGAGTATACACATGAAAATATGATGTGGTTTACTAGACCCAGAGTTCTATTCCTCGTTTCAAAGTCAAAGACTAGCTCCATCAAGGAAGCGTTTCAATATTTCATAAAGAAAGATGCACAAACTGACATATAGCAAGGATAAAGGAGCTTTACAATCAGCCCTTAAGAAGCTGTGTGGATTTTGAAGTTTCCAACATTTCCTTTGCTCTCAGTATTAGCATCAGCAAAAGCGTGAACACAATTAAAGCAATACAACCTTTTGTTTCATGTTTCTAGCTCATTGACCCTATTAAGCCAATATGCCCCATAGACACTTGGGAAAAACCTCCCCAGCTTAAATGACTCGGTCATCAAACAACCTCCACTGCTGCATTCAGATGATAGAAAGCACTCCAGATAGATAAAATTAACTCTAGCTCAATATCAAACCACTATAAAAAAACATTTAAAAACCCAAATTTTACCCATAGATCTGCCCATTACAATATGAATCCTTCCCCACATATAAAACATCAAGATCTTCAATTTATTTTGTTACTCAGACCTAAAAAAAGATAAAAAGAATGAGGTAATAGCAGTAATTCCAGCAAGAAAATAGGGTACTTAAAAAATGCTTTGTCTACATAAGGCTGACAGCCAAAGCAAGAGTATCTACTTCTTGATTGAAAAGGAGGGTTGGTCTAATGCTTAATGTGCCCAAGGTATGGAGATAACTCTTGCTTGTTTGCATGCATATATGTAGGAGTGCACTTAAATGTGTAGTTATGAAAGGGGGTTATTTCATGATGATAGAACAAGTAAGGCGGTGCGGAGATGTAAATTCCGCCAGGGGAATCACAGAGCTCCTATAGAGATTTCTTAGAAAACTTGTTAATTAGTCTCTAGAATAAATTGTTGATGCTTGCATATCTTGTCTAACTCTTACGGAGTACATTGCTATTTATAATAAGCAAGTTGTAACTCTAAGGTTCACAATCTATGCTCCAAGTAAAACAAACCTGTAGGTTACTTAGCTAGATAGATACATTTAGTAACTTAGAGAAACACTTAAATTAATTTGCATATTGAACTCCTGAAATTCATGATCATAATTTCGTGTGCACAAGGAGGAGGGGGGATGAGGGAAGATATAGTTGAGATAGTGAGACAAATGAAGCTACAATTCAGTCCTGAACCCTCATGGTATAGAATAGAGGGTTAATAATGGTAGTTTCCCTGATGAGGTTCAGCAAGGTGCCAGGTTGATCACTGTAGTTGGATTACAATCAGAGTTATGTTCAGGGATAATAACAAGGTTGAAACTTAAGGGTCAATTTAAACCATCTTAAAATGGCAAGCTAACCAAAAGGGGAAAAGATCTATAGCAAGCTCCAGTTACTTGTACCCTAGAGATCAGCATAAAGAATGTTTTTGGAAAGGTTAGACCAGATAGATGTAGTGCACGTTACCCACAGAGCTTAATCTCCCCTCAAAGAAAGAAAATATGATCGAGCTCCTTCCTAAGCATAAGCAAGTTCACAAGCCAATCAACTGCTAGGTAGACACTCGGAAACATGAGCTTTTAAACCATTAAGGAATCCTTCACCCAAGCAATTCTATCTACCTTAGAAGAATGGTCATGGTATTCATGTGTAATGTGACAAAATCTCCCATGTGAATTTCAACACACTTCCACTAGTGACGAGTTAACATGAATTTTCTTCGTAGATTTTCATAACCACTTAGAAAGGTGGTTAAGTGGTATTAAAAATTTAGAGGAAATACAAATGTTGGCGAGGGAGATGCATTGCTATGGAAATCTCGACGAAAGATAGCTGGCAGAATCATACATAAAAACTTCAGTAACAGCCTTGAATCATTAAGCTGCAAATGCAAGCCAAGTATTCCCTGAACCTTGGAAATACAACCTTATATGTAGATGAGAAAGCATAATATCTTCTTACCCAAGCATCACAACTATTATCCAGCATACCAGTCAACAAAACTGTCTTTTACTCAAACTCAATATGAGACATATACTGTCTCAATGAGTTACTGATGAATGGATTAGTCAACTTCACCATCACATCAGTGTGGGAGAACCTAATTCAGGGGTGTCACTAGTGCTACATAAAGGAAATTCGGAATCCTATCAAAAAAACTTTGTCACAACTGCATGGACAACAAAATGATAAGACAAACAGGCCAAGAACCCCAAGTAATTAGCCCTGAGTAGTATTTCTCATAAAGCCATGGGCAGAAGTGTATTCAGAAAATAAATGATTAAAAAAAAAGCAAGCACAAACTTGAGCTAAAAGCAGCAGGGATTACCATGTGAGGATACTTGTCTTGGTCAACAACCCTAGTGTTTTCCAGCTTGATATTCAGGTACTGATCAACAGAACGAAGAGTGCCCCTAATAGCTAGATCATTCTTTAACTCTACAACCACTTCTCGCCCTACTATTTCCTTGAAGTATGAGAAGAACAACTAGCAACCAAAAAAAAAAAAAGACTAGAATCAAATCCAGGACCACCAAATTCAAACTAACTGCACAGAAACAAAAACAAACTCACCATTTTCTACAGCTGCCTCGGTGTTTTTAAGCCCAATCAATCTGTAAGGAATTATAGAGAGCATGGTTAGATCAGAAATGTTTTTAAGCACAGTAATTGGGTACATTAAGTCAAGTGTCCAACAAAATTAAGGGTTCTATCTCCACAAACCAAAAAAAATAAAAAAAAATAAGAGCTGCAAGCAATTATAAATTAATAAGCATTAGCATAAAAGTTTATAATCTCCTCCACAACTGCAAAACTCACAACAGGAATTAAAAAAGGATGAAATAAAGCTAAATGCCATTTTATTTTTTTCTACAAATTGTCAGTTTCCTATGTTTAATTTAACCAATGACATGAAGATAGGGCTGAATTAACGGCAACATGTATTCCTTTACTTTGATGGAATTTGCCAGGAAGCAAAATGAACAACCAGAATACCTTCCAACACCACCATGGGTTACCTTATATACTACCTTCTTAACTAAAATAAACAATGCACACAAACTAATGCTTGCTACCCCACCTCCTCCCCGCTTCTATTTCTTGGTTATTCGAGTACAAGTGAGGTATGTAACACCATCTTAGATTGTTATAACTGACCTACACCCACAAACGTAAAACAAACAGTGATTTTTTTTTTTTACTATCTCTTCTTTTTTGTTCTTTATAGTTTCAACTTGTAGTACCCTAATATCAGCCAGAGCCACTCAGACGCCCAAACGGAGCCAATTATCGCTTCCATAACTCAACTCCATCAACATAAGATCACCAACAACATATACCCATCAACATAAAATCACCAACAACGTATACACACTCAACATACTCTCAACAGCAGCGAAATTGCACCTATCTCAAATCACACCAGTTCACAAAGTAAATCCTACAAACAGAAGGTGCGCCAAGCGACACAACCATTAGCACGGCATGTAATTTAACCTAAAAGAAATACTATTGCGCCATCATGGTGATGGGTCGAACGCAACACCAAACAAATACTAATGCCAACTAGCAATATCTATACTATCCTAACAAAAAGTCTTGGAAGAGACGTCTACTTTTAAAAGTAGACGAAGCCATGCTGGCCCAAAAAAGGAATAAAAATCTATGATTTTACTCGGGCTTGTAGGAAGCTTGAGTTGATTTAGCTTGAAAGAACCACGTCTACTTTTATCTTAATAGTAGACAGTCTTTTCTAATAATAAGTGCTATCCCGAACGGTTTTACTTTACTAAGAGTCTCAATTAACAACCATAACAACAAGCTGTAGTAGCGTAGTTCCACACGCTTACGGTGAACTTTGCTCCTTTATCCGGGATTGGGACCGGCAATGGACATCAGAAACCGAATTCGTCCTACCAATTTGCGAAAATTGGCTCAAAAACTTTAAAACCCAAAATTAGTTACATTGCAAATAATAATTAAAACCCCTTCTAAACCCCCAAAAACTATAGGAAATCAAACAAAATATAAACTTTATATTCAAAGGCAAAATAATCTTGTTAATTTCACAAGTTATGTCGAATCTAAGTACAGCATTACTAATAAATCACCCAAAAACTTGCTAAACCCACAAAAAAAAAAAAAACCACTAAATAAAAAAGACAAACTTGGTATATGCACATAGAATTAGGGTTTATAATAATAATAATAATAATATTAATGAAAAAAAACAAGAGAGAGAGAGAGAGGGAGGGAGAACCTGGAGTGTGGTTTGAAGTGGAGAGAGAAAGCTGAGTAGGGAAGAGGGCATACACCGTGGAAATTTAAGTCGAGCTGAATGGAACTGAACTGAACTGAACTGAACTAAAAATATATCGAATTGAAATGAATTGAATGAACTAAAAATTAGTTGTTTATATAAATGTTATCACTGCAGTTTGCAGTTTTTAAATAAACTTGGCTCGTTTTGGTTTTTAGTTTCCAGTGATTGTACATACAAATTTAAATAA